>CAKAKR010061043.1:0-33336 GCA_916700685.1 Adelosebastes latens | reverse complement strand
CACACACACACACACACACACACACACACCCCAACCCTCTTTACAACCCCTCCCTGTCTACCTTCACATCTGTCTTCAGCTCATTGCTGTAGCCTGCAGGCCTTTCCTCTGGATCTGGACCTAATGAAACCTCCAGAAAACTGATTAGGAGCCCTCTAACTGAAACCATATGCTGCAGCCTCACCGAGGGGCCCTCTCACGGAAAAATACGCATCTCCCTTTATGACTAGATTACGTTTCCTGCTCTGTGTTTCCAATGGGCTTTCATGAAGCTGGCACTGGGGTTTGGAGATAATGGTGGCTAGCTAGCGTAAATCTCAATCTCTGAATTCTGGCTTGTGTTTCTTTCAGGCTTGCAGCAGCAAGGCATATTCCGCGTGCCGGGATCACAGGTGGAAGTCAACGATATTAAGAACTCATTTGAGAGAGGTTAGTCAAAGACAGATGCAGTTATATCGCCCCTTTTTCATGTCACAAACACTTGATAAACCCATCAAATGTCACCACTGAAAGCACACATATTTTTCATAATCAGGTGAGGATCCCTTGGTTGATGACCAGAATGACCACGATATCAACTCAGTGGCTGGGGTGCTGAAGCTGTACTTCAGAGGACTGGAGAACCCGATCTTCCCAAAGGAGCGCTTCCTGGACTTCATCTCTACCATCAGTGAGTCATGCACAACAGACAATATTCAAATCGAAAAGAGAAAACACACCTTGCAGTTTCTTAGAAGATCAGCTTTACAGTACTGAAGACAAGAAAAGCATGCAGCGCAGCACATGGAAGCAATCACAACACCAGGGCTCTCTCTGCCTGATATTTAACAGAAAGCCAGTAGACAGAGGAGAGTGTGGGCCACATCAGCCTGCCGTGTGCGAGTTCACCACAGAATCATCTCCCCGCTGTTTCTACAGTAATAGTTTGATCACTCAATGTGCCTTAGGGGTCTGGTGAAAGGCAGGAGGGGGCATCTATTAAAAGTGTCAAATAACAGTTTTCAGAATGTCCTCTGCCTTCTGCGTTTGCTCACTTTGATCATATCTCCTTGCTAGGGTCTGGTATATATTTTATATATATATATTTATATATATAATATTTTAGTGGACAGTGTTGTTAAAGGCTTGGTGCCCACATATATAAAAGTTTAAAAGCAATTATTGCGGTGTAAACCACTGTTGTTACACTTCTCTATCTCTATGTCCTTTGTGTTTCAGAGCTGGAATCTGGAGCTGAGAGAGCGCATCACATCCAGCAGATCACTGTGACTCTTTCTCGCACCGTCATAATCGTCATGAGATACCTTTTTGCTTTTCTCAATCAGTGAGTTCACACTGATTCACTCTACATGTTAAGCCACAGGTCCTGGTGTATACCGATGAGCATGTGCTGTAGATGTAATTGAATCTCAAACTTAACTTACATGTAAATTAAATCCATGTTGAACACACACACAGAATAGCTACAGTCAGGTGAAAAGACATGATCCAAAAATATATCGGGGAAAAAAAGCACCTGCTATTTATTGCTACATCTGTCTGCAGTGTTTTAGGAGTTATTTATGGGCTCGGAAACTCATGCCTCGCTGAAGCAGTATACCTGTCCTCTTATAATGGACGTTATTAATGCTCCTTTTACTGGGTTTGCCTGCAGAACAAAGAGTTTGATTTCATACCCCAGGTTTTACTCTGCTCTGCTATACTTCATTGTTGGAGCAGTTCCAGCTGTGGTTTTACTGCTCAGCCTCAGCTTGTTGATAATGTGCAAGGACTGATTATGACTTCCTCTCGCAGCGCTGAATGATTTGGTTACCCAGAGTGGGCCGTGGCATGTGGTGGCTAAGTCGATTTCTTTAAGGGGTTGGCTGATCAGAGTGTTTTTTAGGCAAATGTCTAACTAAGCTGTGCAATGTAGCATATAATACTGTGTGTCAAAACTGAATTCAGTTGAAGCCAGACTCTGACTCTGACTGTTTCCACTGTCCCCAAGTGGCCAAAATAATCTGTTATTGCAGATTTAGCAATGTAATAACTAGTCTAATGATTTATGACATCATCTATAATCCAAAAGTAAACAAAAAGGTAGCCCAAGCACAACAAATACAAAACAGTAATGTAGCCTTATCACTCCCAATTTGATTGATCTTTTAATACAGACAGAGTTATCGGACGTTAAAGGTTGCCTACTTCATTAAACATACAATGCTCCCCTGTCCCGTCCATCAGTCTCTCCCAGTACAGTGACGAGAACATGATGGATCCGTACAATTTGGCAATCTGCTTTGGTCCAACCCTGATGCCCATCCCAGACGGACAGGATCCTGTGTCGTGCCAGGCACATGTTAACGAGGTCATCAAGACCATTATCGCCCACAACGAACTCATCTTTCCCAATCAACGTGAGCTGGATGGCCCAGTGTACGAAAAGTGCATGTCTGGGGGGGAGGAGTACTGGTGAGTGTTGATGGTGAACTTGTGAGCAAAGTACAATTATGTTGAGACTACAGTTTGCTTTGGAGTTTAAAGGGTAACTTTGGTATTTTTCAACCCTGTTTTCCCATGTTTTTGTGTCTAAGTGACTAATGGGGCCAACAATTTCTGCAATTGTTCCAGTATTGAGGGAGAACGCTGTAACCGGCAGCCGTGAAACGAGCTGCGAGGGCAAGTGAGCAGCGTCAGTGTAACGTTATGTTCACTATAAGTGCTTGTTTTTGCCACTGACAGGCTCAGACTGTTAATATTAGTGTCTGACAACATTATGGAAATGACTCTACAGAGAAATAAAAGGTCAAATAAAGACAGGCGGCCATTGAATTCAAAGACCTCATCCACATTGTTGAAATCATCTAAATATTCAGCCATGACATTGAAAATCTTTCTGATAACACTAAGCTACGCTTTCTGTACTCCAACACAACAAACTCTGCCCGGCTCACACTCGCGTTTCCACCATGGATGTGTTCCACTATTCCACCGTTGTCTTTCATGGCAAAAACAAGCAATTTTAGTGGATGTAAATGACGGTGTCAGTTAGCCCCAGTAGCACCATATTGCAGCCTGTGAGCAGCTGTCGTCTACAGCGCTCACCCTCAATACTGGACCAGTTTCAGAAATTGTTGTCCCCATTTGTCAGACACAAAAACATGGGGAAATAGGGCCCATGTTGAAAAATACCAAAGTTACCCTTAAAGAGGAAAGTCTGTCTTATTTTATGTTGTGTTCATAAAACAAATATTTGTCACATCTACAGTATATAGCGGGGACGTTTCACTTTCCCTTTGCTCCCACAGTGACAGCCCACACAGTGAACCAGGAACTATTGACGAGGCTGACAATGGAACTGAACCGCACACCAGTGATGAAGGTCAGTATATCATACTCTAGTAGTCATTTTCATCATTTTTTTATGAAGGGGCTTTGTTATTACCCAGGTATGTCCCCAGGGATGGCAGCATTGGTCTATTGGTCAGTCTGGTCCAACTATTGGATGGATTGCCATGACATTTGGTTCAGACATTCATGGTGCCCAGAGGATGAACTGACTTTGGTCATCCTTTGACTTTACCTCTAGCGCCACCAGCATGTTGACATTTGTGGTTTTGAGTGAAATATCCTGACAACAATTGGATGGATTCCCATGAAAGTTGGTACAGATATTTATGTTCCCCTCAGGATGAATTGTAACAACTTTGGTGATTCCCTGACTTTTCCTCTAGCGCCATTTTTTAATTTCACCATTTCTTTTATGACCAAAACCTAATACCATAGCCATTAGTCTCTGTAGCTGTATTTTGTGTTTAGTGCTGATTGGCAAAGGTTAGCATGCTAACATGCTAAACGCACGCAAAGATGGTGAACATGACACATACCTGCTAAACATCAGCATGTTAATAATGTTATTTTGAGTAGGGCTGCAGTTAACGATTATTTTCATTGTCGATTAATCCATCGATTATTTTCTTTATTAATCGATTAGTTGTTTGGTCTATAAAATGTCAGAAAATGGTGACAAATATTTCCCGAAGCCCAAGATGACGTCGTAAAATGTCTTGTTTTGTCCACTACTCAAAGATATTCAGTTTACTGTCATAGAGGACTAAAGAAACCAGAAAATGTTCACATTTAAGAAGCTGGAATCAGAGAATTTAGACTTTTTTTTTCTTAAAAAATTACTCTAATCGATTATCAAAATAGTTGGTGATTAATTTAATGGTTGACAACTAATCAATTAATCGACTAATCGTTGCATCTCTAATTGTGAGCATGTCAGCATACTGAGCTTATCATTTAGCTCAAAGCACCACTGTGTTTATACATACAGCCTCATGGAGCCGCTAGCTTGGCTCTTAATCTTGTTTTTTCATTCAAGCCATTTTTCATGATTTATTGTATTTAGTGTTAGCATCCATGTGAACTGTCTGTCTTGCCTGTGTGCATTGTAGTCAGTATCAGAGCTAGGTTAAGATGTTACCATTTTATTCTCTAATACTACAGCATACATTTAGACTTCATTTTATATTAACTTAGCTTACAAAATATTGAAAATCAAAAGAGAAGTTCACATCTTGGCAAGTAATATCACATGGATTTCACATGAGAATATATGCAATATGATTTTCTTTGTGGATAAGAAAGCCATACAGACTGACCTTTTTTTATTAAGTGCTTTTGACTGAGAGGTGAGTGAGGTTTGCGCTGCAAAAGCTTACGATTGCAAAGGCTTATGTGATGTTTGAAGTTGAGTAAACAGTGTTGGCATGCAGCACTGCCTCTTTGATCCGTCTCTCTGTGTATGTGAGAGTCTCTCTACCCCCTCTCCCTCCTCCCTCCTCCCCCCCGCTCGCTCTTTGTTCAGTGTTAGTCAGCATTCTCCTGAGACTTTCTCCTTTGTGCAGTATTTCCCCAATTCTCCTCTGAGCTTTGAATGCATAACTGGGCCAGGCACAAAAGCCTAAACACGGGTAATACACAGAATAATATCTCCTGGGGCGTATGTGAAGAGTCAGTGGACAGGTCTGTGTAGTGTGTGTGGAGTGTGTGAGGTCAGACTAAGGTAACCCTATCTATCTTTGAGCTTCAGTCGTGCTGTTGGCTGTGTTTGTAATGAGTGCTGCTGACCCTTTCTTTCTTTTTTTGCTCTTACTTGAAATAGACAACAAAGGCTGATTGCCTGCTGTAGGTTCTGCTCCTGCTGGCCTCAATTATGGGCTCTGGTGTTGTGCTGTAGTTTCTGTAGCCGGTTCAGTTGGAGTCCTCTGGCAGCAGTTTAGTTTTTAAGGAAGAAAAACAAGTTGGTGTCTGATTAAGAACTAAGCAACCATGCTGTGCCTTTTCTATTTTCATTACTTCGGAATTGAAACCAAATTTAAACAAAACAGCTTTTTATCTTTCACAACTATGACTGTCCTCTTTCAGCACATGGGAGAAGTTTGCCTTCAGGGCTTTCTGCCAGAAATCTCTTTAGGTTTAGGCAACAACTTAACCTACTTGGTTTGGTTTAAAAAAAGATTGTGGTTTGGGTTAAAATAAACCCTTTCTGGCAGAAAGCCCTGAAGGCAAACTTCTCCCATCAGAGGTGTGCAAAACTGTTTTTTTCTTGGTAAGAGCTGATTGCTTTTAACCATACAGTTAACTCTGACTGACCCCTGCTGGCTGGATGTTGAAATACACTGCAGACAAGACATTCTGTGCGTTTTACATACTACCACACTATTTAGTATGCCAGAAATAGATTTAGTTTGTCCCAATACATAGTATGTCAAATGCAGTATGCCAGAAATATCAGGATGTCCTACTATATCCGGTCACATTTTGCAGTATGCAAGCCAGCATGCTCTTCTGGCTATTCTGACTCACAATCCTCTGCTCAGCAGATGCAGTATGTCCCAATTTTATGCATACTGCATGCACTGGTACGTACTTTGTAAGGGCAGTTACAGTAAAAGTTAAAAGAAAAAGTGTGCGATTTGGAACGTACCCTAGGTTTTTAAATTTAGATTTATCAGACTTGTTGTAACCTAAAATCATTATTTCCCATACAACATGTTAAAACAGTAGTGGCTGTTTGTAATGCAATCCCTAGTTCAATAATTATTGGTAAGTCATTTTTCCACTCACACGTTTGTTATATTTCAGCTTTACTCTGAAGTATGTCTGAGGAATTTACAATGTAAATGGAGTTTAACTTTTTGGAGATAACATACATATTTACATATAACATATTTTTTTTATTGTTTGTTTTAGTGCTATATGTACAGAATAAGATCCAGGATTGTAAATTATGATGTTGATCATAGCCATGTTGGGGTCTATTGAACAATTGATTTTTTTTTGTTGATGTCTGTTTGTTTCCAGAGGTCGAACAGATCGAGGCCATCGCTAAGTTTGACTACGTGGGACGCACTCCCAGGGAGCTGTCCTTCAAGAAGGGAGCCTCTCTGCTTCTGTATCACAGAGCGTCTGAAGACTGGTGGGAGGGACGCCACAACGGTGTGGACGGCCTCATCCCACATCAGTACATCGTGGTGCAAGATCTGTGAGTGGCCGCAGTTTATCTTGTAATTCTCTCACTTTCATTTCAAATCATCATCAATGCAGCGGACAAAATTACACTTAACAGTTTTAAAGTTACACTGAATATTGCTTTAAGACGTACGTACTGTAGGTATATTGTACCTCATGTGTGTATTTTATGCTCACCATCAGTGCCTCTGCTCTTTCAGCGATGATGCCTTCTCAGATAACCTCAGCCAGAAAGCGGATAGTGAAGCGAGCAGTGGCCCATTGCTGGATGATAAGGGTTCATCCAAAAATGATGTCCCGTCACCATGTGAACCATCACCTGATTACAACTTTGGAGGCGTCATGGGGAGGTGGATACACTTAAAAATAACACCTTCATTGTTACTCTATTGAGGAGTTTTCCTGTTTGACTGTTGGTCCGATCTGATCCCTCTCCGCAGGGTGAGGCTACGGTCCGATGGAGCTGCCATCCCACGTCGTCGGAGCGGCGCAGACACCCACAGCCCAACCAGAGTGGCTGACACTCCGCCACGGGCTGCAGCCTGTCCCAGCAGCCCCCACAAGGTGTCCATCAGCAAGGGGCGCATGGAGAGCCCAGAAAAGAGGCGACTTGGCAACTTTGGTAGTGCAGGAAGCATCAACTACCCAGAAAGGAAGGCCTATCCTGAAGGCCACCCTCTGAGACCGGTGCCGGGGGCCACTCGCCACAGCAGCCTCGGGGACCACAAATCACTGGAGGCTGAAGCTCTGGCTGAGGTAAGGTTCAGGCAGAGGCAAACCTTATGGGGAAAATAGTGCAAAAATGATAGAAATAGAAGTTGACACTTTTGCTGTAATGTGTTTATATATGTCTGTTTGGTGGCTCTGTGGTCTCAGTACCAGACAGGATATATAATATGTAATTATAGCATATAAGAGGATTTGGAGGGTTTGGTAGAACAGAGCCAGGCCCCCCAATGTAGCTGTCAATCTGAGAGCAGCAGCTGGGAGCCGGAGTAAATGTCAGGGCCAGACTGCAGCTGGGAGACAGACATACCTCAAGGACACAGAGGCCTGGAACTGAATAACAAGCTGAAGAGCACTGAAGGTTCGGCTAATGGCTGCAGTCATTCATTAGATCCAAACACAATAGAAAAAACATAAAATGTTCCGAGTGTACTAACTTGACTCGAACTGATGGTTTCTGATGGGTCATTTCAGAATGGTATACAGTATAATGAAAACAAGCATTTTCAACATTTTGAGTTGAAAAAGTGTGTTGAAAAAAACAATATTGCAGTTCATCTAAAATCTCACATTTTAAAGGCGTTATGATAACATTGATAACACTGAGCCACTAAATGTCACATTCTCCCTCCCCCATTCCATTGCATTTACTTCACAACAAGTCGTTGCCAGGCACTTACCGTCAATCTCAGCCATCTCTCAGTTTTTTCCACACTAACTGACGACCCAGAGATACCACGTGATACCAACGTTGTTTTAGTATTGACTCACATGCCTTATTAGAAGTGGGAACCAAACGTCAGACATCTTCCACAGAGATAAACAAAACATTAATTTTGGACCCACCAACATTTTTTAAATGATTAATTCACAATCATAATAATTTTTTTCAGGAAAAGCCGTACTTTTATTCGGCACCTTTCTAAAGGCTCTGTGGATGTATTATTATTTTAAGAATATTCGTCTACATAAAAATGTTATCAATAAAAAGTTTTAACTGATAAAGTATCCCAATAATAGTTTATAGTTTCACACATATCACTTATACTTATAATGTTTTATTACCATTCCAGGCACCCATTGTTTTGCATTTGTTTACGTAGGATATGATAAAACCGCATTAACATGCAACAATAATGTAACATTGACGAAAGTTATTGCAGACTTGAAATTTACTATGATGGATTACATAACATAAAAAGTTTCAAGTTTGCAGAAATTAATGAAGAACCAAGGGCCTGGAAATGTAGGTAACTGTAGAGACATAAAAAATGTAAAACGGTGTAGTCTAAAACATCCTACACTGTACAGTCTTTATTTGAATATGGTCATCAATAATTTTAAGCATATGAATTGTAGGAAAGCAAACTATCACATGGGCATAAGTGTCATTTTTTTTTTAAATGCTACATGTAGGGCTGCAACTAACAATTATTATCATTGTCAATTCATTTATAGATTATTTTCTTGATTAATCGATTAGTTCTTTGGTCTAAAAAATGGTGAAACATGTCAATCAGTTTTTCCCAAAGCCAAAGATGACGTCCTCTAATGTATTGTTTTGTCCACAATTCAAAGATATTCAGTTTACTATCATAGAGGAGTAAAAAAAAAGAAAATATCCACATTTCAGGAGCTGGAATCAGAGAATTTTGACTTCTTTCTTAAGAAATGACTCAAACCGATTAATCGATTATCAAAATAGTTGGCGTTTAATTTAATGGTTGACAACTTATCGATTAATCGTTGCAGCTCTAGCTACATGTCTCACTGACCTGGCAGTTATTTTTAAATTGTTCTGTCCTCCTCATCTTCATCCCTCCTCGACCAGGACATAGAGAAGACTATGACTACAGCGCTCCATGAGCTGCGTGAGCTGGAGCGACAGAACACCGTTAAGCAGGCTCCAGACGTGGTCCTGGACACCCTGGAGCCCATGAAGAACCCGGTCAGCTCCGAGCCCGGCAGTCCTCTGCACACCATCATGATCCGTGACCCGGATGCCGCCATGCGCCGCAGCAGCAGCTCCACCTCCGAGATGATGACCACCTTCAAACCAGCTCTCTCCGCCCGGCTGGTCGGGGCTCAGCTGCGCCCCCCGCCCATGAGGCCTCTGCGCCCTCCTCCCACCCAGCACCGCTCGAGCAGCTCCAGCTCCTCAGGTGTCGGCAGCCCCGCCGTAACGCCCACCGAGAAGATGTTTCCAAGTAACAGTGCAGCTGCTGCTTCTAACAGCAGTGATGCTGGAGATAAGTCTGGCACCATGTAGCAAAGGTGGAATCTGGTAGGTGGGAAGGCTGGAAAGCTTCCTAAGTGATGGGGAAAGCTTATGGAAATGAGTGCTGATGTGTGAAACGCAGATATGGATATTTTTCCCTCTCTGTTTTCTGCCTGACTTAATTCATATATTCAGGAAGCTCTTGAAGCGAGCCTATAATATGTTACCATGGTGATAAAGCGGTGGAAGAAGCTGTAGAGGTGTGATAGCGTAAAGCTCAACTCTCTTTAAAACTTGATTTAACTAAAGAGAATGTGTATAAGAATACATGTATTTCAGTTTTACCTCAGTCTCAACAACAAAATAGATCAGTGGCCATGTTCTCGTTTCAGTGATACAAATGAATGCAAGTGAAGCAATACTTGTGTGACCTTTAGTATTAGTTCCACACAGCACACGTTGTCCAGCCGGTGTTTCAGTCACTCCTGCTGATGTGCATGAAACACCTCATCTGGACAAACATTCAGGATAATAAACCATGTCCGGTTACCATTTAGGTCGCAGGCCTTATGGCTGTACATACACACTTACTTGAAGTCGCCATTTCTTCTTTCTGTTTGTACTATAATACAGTGGATGTTCAGCAAAGTAACCACTTAGTGACATTATATACTTCTGCATGCGGGGTTTGGAGAAAATAAGGAAAACATTTGCAACATTGAGAGAGTTGTAATGATGTGGGATTCTCTTATAGGGTCATTGTAAACATAAGATATTAGTTTGAAACCTAATTTTCATGAAAAAAAAAAATCAAGTTTCAGATGTCCAAATATTTGACAAAGTAATACATGAGGATCTCACAGTATTTTATTTTAAATCTGCCATGTGTGGTACTCTAGATGTTGTACCTGAAGTCATCCCGTTCACAGCTAAAGATTACAGCATCCTGGCATGAAGATTATCTCTGAAATCGGAGACATACTAATCAGTCCTCCACCATCATGTACGGTTTGACTTAACTAATGCAACTAAATGTAGGAATCCTGTGGTAACCTTGTACATAATATATAGCTAGTAATTTTTTAAGTGTTAATCTTGTACAGGCTAATACAAAAAAAGGCAAAGGGTTGGCTGTGAATGGCACTTAGAGTAAAGATCATAAACCACCTTTTAATCGTCTTCAGTAAACTATAAACATAACTGTGTAAAATAGAGCTCAAATCGTTTACCTTGTGCCGTGTGCTTAGAATGCATTTTGGTAATCGTACTGTAGGAAAACTGTTGAACGGACAACGAAGCCTGAATAAATAAATGTTTCCTCCGTTATGTTTTTGACACACTCGCCCATTTTCACTCTCTGAACTGTTGCCACATCAAATCTAATTTTGGTGATTTTATTATTGCATAAGATACGTGGAAAAGTCCCCTCTGACAGTTCCTCTTTCAAATGTAAAATGCAATACTCACCCAGAGGAACCTGAGATGTTGTGACATACTGTTATCACAGCTATCACAGTTTCCTTCCTTCCGGCCTTTTTCTCATCCTTGCTGATAGATACAGTCACGCTCTGACTGCAGACTTATTTCTTTCATTGGAAGAGAATTTAAATGGAGATCATGTCAGTGTTTATATCTACTGTACCTCTTCATCCAGAGACCTTGTTACTACCCGCATCCCAAAGAGCTTGCTCTGTTCTGCATGTTATTGCGCTGTAATGTCTGACTCATATTCTGCGGCAGTTAAACAATGGCTGTATGTGGTGCCTTGCCTTGGTAAAACGCACAAATTAATTCAATATTGGATTTTTTTTTTTTTTTTAAGAAATGGGCCTTAACATTTATTTATGGGGATTGGGAATGATGAAGCTGCTTGTAGCAGTTGCTAAAATAAAAGTGAAAGAGAACAATGCTTGATTGAGTGAAATCAACTTAAATATTAGCAAATATTAGCATGTAAACCAGAATCTACTGTCAACACTGCAGTCAGTCTGTACTGAGATACATGGAAGTTGAATATATTTGCTTGTTGTCAGTGGATTCCTAAGAACAGAGAGCTCCTACAGCCAGAAAAAGGCAATACAGTATTTAAAGTCAAACAGTGCACTCTGCTGGTTCCTGCTGGTGTTGCCTTTTCTTGTGACCAACCAGTGGACACCGTCACCTTTACAAGGGCATTATGATCTGGAGATAATATTACAATCATTAAGCTTATCCATATAGCTCTATTTGTCTGTCCTGGCTACAGTTTTGCACCTGTTTAAATCTATGAAGATAATGTTACAAAAAAAAAAGAAGCATATTGAAATACGAAGAAAGCACACAATTTCAAAAGGTGAACCTATCATCATTATATTTAACTAGACTGTTTTGTGTTTTATTTATAGACACTTGTGTAAGTGGAGCGGAAATTCTGAGTGCCTTTTGTGCACAACATCAATTTTTATTAGACTTTTATATTTACTTTTTTTACTGTAATATGTTGTCTATTAGTTGTTATGTTTATTATGAACTGATTTTTAATCTTTACTTTCTATTGCTACTCAGCCGTCAAACCACCACAAGGAATATAAAGATATTCCTCTCATGAATTACAGAAAAGTCATCATCGTCTGTGTTTGGGGTGATCGCTGAAGAATATAGAAACTACTGTATACGCGATCTACTGGTGAGGTTCAGTAGAATCATCTCAGAATATCTCTCTCATTTTTTTATTTTCCGTGTGAACTGCCTGTGCTGTGTTTGAGCCGTAACTTGTCATTTAGCTCCTTCCCCCTCATTGCAGTATTGTTGGAAACAGCAGGACTGATATGGACCCTGCTCTTGCAGAGGTTATAAGGCACTTGGTGCGCTCTCCTTCTCCCTACATGTGACGTTACACAGACATTTTCTTTCCTGGAATGTATGCTGAAATGGGTAACACTGTTAGTCTGCTGACATGAGAAGACAATGCGTTAATATAGAAAAGGGACATCACAGTAAAGCGAGCAGACTGTCGTGTTGTGGGGACCGGAGTGTGAGTTGCTGTCACACTGTTTACCTTCTCTTTAATTGTTTGTCTAGTGATGCTGTTTGTTGATGAGTGTCTGGTTGGTTGAAACCCTGTGATGTAATGTACACCATACCACTGACTGGATGTTAAAACCCCTGCATCCAAATAAAACCATTATTGCTCTGTGATCTGGATATTGTGAATGAATCGTTTTTGATTAGTGCCGTTAAAGCTAGGGTTGGTAGTCCTCTTCAAATACATTTCTTGTTATGTTAGTTGAAATTCTCATTACATCCCGACAGCAATCAATAAATCAAATGCTCCAACAAAAAAAAAAGAAAAATCTGGTATGTAATGTAATGGAAGCCTTTTTTCTATTGTCACTTCGACTGCCCATACTTCAAAGTATTTCTCTATAACATTAAATATTCATTCTTAAATAATGAATAATAATGAAAGTAAGAGTTTGGGAAAAAAAATTCTTACAGTATTAAAAGTTTAACCCTCAAAAACTCAGGTTTGACTGACAATGCCGGGAAAAATAAGCAACAAATCCCACAACTTTCATTTTGAAACATTCTTTGATAAATGTTACTAAACCCTGATTGGTGCATGGAGGTACACGTTGACATCATCTTTTTCCAACTGAGCATTATCCACATAAGTGAGAACAGGAGAGTGAAATGCAGAAATTTATCATGTGAATTAAATCAAAGCCGTTCTCACTTTGGCATAAAATTGTGTGTTTGTGTACGACCCCATTGATCATAGTAAGAAGCTGTGTAGGGTTTTCAGGGCCTTTAAATACATAGGCAAAACGTAAAAGGCTTATTCCCACCTAAACCTGGGTGTAAAACTGAAGTCGGTAACTTTGAGCAAATATGATAAAAAACGTTATTTTTATAAAACGGTCATTATAGCCTGACAGTAGTGCATGAGACTGATAATGTATTAAAATAATCATGTTCCTATGTCTGCTCAGACTGCTCCTAATGGTATTTTTAAGATTTCACAGCGCCCGAAGGAAAACAATCAATTAGAGCCGAGGAGTCTCTAACACAGCTGTCAATCACTGCATACTCGTGAAACTCGCAAACTCCGATCAAACGTTCGAACTCTCTGTAGTTTGTATTCAGCACTCCTTTAGGGATAAGGAACCAGCGTTGTGGTGACGGCTACACAGCGAACAGAGTTTTGCATAAATTAGATGATAATATCTCCCTTTGAAATTGGCTTTCTGGTCCATTGGTCAAAGAGTGTTTCACCACCAGCGCACACTGACGGAGCATAAACAAAATTCAATTTGTTCCACCTCAGAAACCCCTGTTCAACACGAACATGTCAAACAAGCAACTGTGTTCACAGTTTTCATCAGTCTGGAAGAGGATAGCACTTACTAACAAGTAAAGATCTGCTGGCAGGGTACTTTTTAAAGAGTTCTGTCGACCTGAGCTATAAAAACAATCTCATGTTGTCTAAAATAAGGCAGTAATAATAGTAAGTAATAGTAAGCGCTACAAATGCAGGAGCAATTTTAATTTCCCAGATGTGACTTTAAGTCATAATAATTAATTGAATATTGCCATTACTAAGACAGTGGATCTAAGGAGAATGGAAATACATATTGTCTATTAGGAAGGAAGTCATTAGGATAACATAATAAAATAAGTTGCACTAATTACAATAACAGAAAAAAAACACAGACATCAATGTGTCTGTTTACAGAGAGTGACATTCAGTATCTGTTTACATAATTACCACGTCATGACTAAGTACATTATTGGATCTTGTTGTTTGGTGACAGTGTTGCATGATAAACTTTTAGGTTTTACGAGTGATTTTATTCCTTTTTATATCCCAAAACAGTGAACACTGTGGCACCAGAACGTTCTCATTCCCAGGGCATCAAAAACCAACGCTTTGTCACGGCCATTGGCGTTGGATACCGACGCTTAAGCCGACCCTTTAGCGCCGATTTGAGATGCACCGGGCTTTCTATTAAGTACAATGTAAACCCATCCGCATCACTATTAAATGCACAGGGAAAGTACGTCGAGAGTGTGGTGATGTAGCTTTAAGAGGGAAAAGACACACACATGGCGGACGGGAGGGGAAGTGGATGTGTCCAACAAACACAAGGCTTTCATCCAGGAGACCGCTGTTTGTGTCAAGTCAAGTTACAATCAGCTGTCTGTTCGTGTTCAGTGTCATTTTTACTGTACAAACGTTGTAGTTTTTAGCCTAACCATGTTGTTTTTTCCTAAACCTAACTATAGTGGTTGTATTGCCTGAACCTAAGCAAGTGTTTTTGTTTACTTCACAACATTAAGCATGTGTTTACTGCGACCGAAAAGAGTGACTCCGAGGGGTCCCTCTTGACCTCATCCCGGCTGACCTTATAGGCTCTGTAGGACCAGAATGGCAAGACCCAGGACCTGCATGTATGTGTTTGCTTTTAGCCTTGAAAAGTTGATTTATTACAAAGATACACCAGCATGTGACCTTCTAAATTATTTAGATTACTTTGAAAGAAAATCAATCAACAAAAAAACCCACAGCTACTTTTACTGGCATGGAAACTGTATGCCTCTCTAGAATGAGGTATGCCTCATCAATGAAGAACAGATGCTTCAGCTGCTTTGAAAAATAAGTTGCATAAGCCCTCTCCAGCGGCCTGATTTGGCATATCTGCCATTATGATTAATACGCAAATGAGAGCAAACTCTTCAATAACGCATAATAATCTCTTCGCAAGAGTCACAGTAGAACAAAATGATCATAACTTCCTGTTTCAACCTTCACCTTCTCTGTCTTCAGCTTAGCATCATCAAAGTAATTAATGGAGAAGCAGTTACACTCCACAAAACAACGTAAACAAATGGAAGTGTGGTCTCATTTATTTCAAGTGTTTCCATATTATGTGCACTGTTTTATAGCAAAAATAGCTTATGATAAATAAAACATTTTACCCAAAGCTACATCATGTCAAGTGACATCATGTATGATGACAAAAAACGTAATGTACTGGTACATACGGTAGGGCATTTTATTAAAATTATTTCAAATTAAATGAAATTTCTATTTTGTAATCATCGAGCAGATTAACAAATTAACCAAAGCACAAAAATGCATAATCAGAGCCAAGACAATGGTCCGTTAATCCTTCTTAAAGGACCAGTGTGTAACAATTAGGGGGGTCTATTGGCAGAAATGGAATATCATATTAATAAGCTAAGATGTTTTTAGTGTATAATCACATGAAAGTAAGGATCGTTGTGTTTTCGTTAGCTTAGAATGAGCCCTTCGTATCTACATAGGGAGCGGGTCCTCTTCATGGAGTCCGCCATGTTGCTCCGCCATGTTTCTACAGTAGCCCAGAACGGACAAACCAAACACTGACTAGGGCCATTCTTGTTTTCATGTTCTTGCGTCAACCACCGTAGTTCTCAGTTGGTTGCAATCTGCAACCTCATCGCTAGATGCCGCCAGATCCTACACACTGCACCTTTAATTGTCTGGGTATTCGACCAAAAATGAAAAAATATATTTTTTATATTTATTCTGAGGCAATAGTTTGGCAGATACTGCAAATATCTTTTATGTTTTTTTATGCTTGATAATTGAACAAAGATACTTATATAACTATCCAGAGGAATCATGTTTTCTATCTTTTGTTTACATGTGTTGAAGATGGCATGCTACATTGTCATCTGCACTTCCTTAAAGTAACAGTGTGTATCCTTTTGGGGGATCTATTAATAGAAATGGAATATAATATTCATAACTATGTTTTCATTAGTGTCTAATCACCTGAAACTAAGAATCGTTGTGTTTTCGTTAGCTTAGATTGAGCCCTTCATATCTACATAGGGAGCGGGTCCTCTTCACGGAGTCTGCCATGTTGCTCCACCACGTTTCTACAGTAGCATAGAAAGGACAAACCAAACACTGTCTCTCAGATTTTTACGTTACCTGAAGGCTACCGTAGTTCTCCGACATACTTGTGAAACTGCTGACTCACGTTACCACAGTCTTGGAAAGGGAGGAGTGAGTGGAGGGGTACTCAGTTGGTTGCAATCTGCAACCACACCACTAGATATAATGTGAGTCTGTATCACAAAATGGCTTCATTTAGCCGACTCTACAATTCTATGAGCAAAATTTGTGTTTGATTTCAGCATTTGGGTTAACACTTACTCCCAACAATGAGTAAGTATGCGTTTGGTGCCTTGCTCAAGGATACTTTGGTATGATACATAAATGGTGGAGGGATCACACCAGAGACTTTACAGTTGAGAGAGAGCCTGGACAAGACGTGTTGCTGTCAGGGAACTTTGCAATGAAAACAACATGAAGCTTTTTCATTTTTAATTTTTTGCCTTGTCTCAGTGTGTCAGACAAATACTTAATACTTTATACTGTAGGCCAATCAAAAATGTTGCTTTGATGCGTTTCCAGAAATATTTCTGATCTCACTCCGAAATCGGAACATCTTATCAGTTTCTGTACGTGTATCAAACACATCGTGACTTCATCAAGCATGAGCAGAAAGGAACTTGAACGATCATCAGACTTTCAAGGTTTATAGCCCAACACCTCTGAGTTCAGTGACATTTCCAGCTGTAGGCCTATCTTTGATGCAGTGGGGCAGTGCACACAGTGCATGAATACTAAATTAAGCCCAGAAACACATAGGAAGACGGCCTGGTTGTTTTCATCCATTCACTCCTGATGATGCAACAAGCACACGCACATAGATTGCACATGAAAGCTCTGAGATCTTATCGTTGCTTGTTTATATTTATGATGTTTTTGCTGTGGCGTGCCAAATGTGGCTTTGTAGTTATGGCGGAACTTTGAAGTGAAGATTTTGAAGAAGAAAGATGCCAACGCTGAGGCCAGAGGCAGCTGGTCCTGCATCACCAATCACTCTTTGATAGCATATATAGTATGTGTTCATTTGAAGCAAGCGAAAACAAATGACCCCAAGAATGATATCAGTTATGGTCAGCTATTTGTGGGTAAGGCAATGGGTTTCAGATTATTTGTTGTTAATGCACTAATGATTAAATGTCTTAAAGACCTGTAAAATATTCAACGCAGTTATTCACGAGTCAATTAAACCGCTGCAGGCAAATGGTAGACAGACAGTTATTCTTTTTAGCTATACTGTGTCTTTGTGCTGTAGGCTATGTGGCATTTGCATGCATAAATATCACTATGATGTATATTTTGAAATTCAGATTTAGTGTCTTTGTGACTGACAAGGTACCATGAACTGGAAACAAACATTGCAGTCTGCCTCACAGTAACCTCTCTCTCTCTGATCCTTTCCGTCATGCATACTGTCTAAATACCTAAATTCATGGCCTAAGCACTTTATGTATTTTATATATTTTGAAACCTTATTAAATATTGATTGATTTAAGTAATATTTGATATATATATATTGTTTAAAACCATCAGATTTATTACTGGTGACAGCTATTCTACTACTACTTCTCCACTACTTCTACTCATCAATGCATCTTGTATTAAAAGGATTGGTGGATCTCTCTAAGACGTGATAGGCATTGCTTTATATTTATTTATAAAGCCTTTAATGGCAACTTGCCGTCATGTATTGCGTCAGTATTAAATTGGTCCTATAGTATATTTGTCTCGTTCAAGTGATTGGCTAATGCTTGAAGTTTCGCTTGCAAACACTAAATTTGGGGAAACTGCTTTTGGTGTTTGTGCTGCACAAACTTGGAACTTTTTACAACACACAGTAAAACTTGATGCAATTGTAACTATAGGTCAATTAAAAAAAACATGATTACAAACTACTCCGCTTTTGAATTTAATTGTTTTCAACAGAGTTCTGTTGTTGACTGGTTGTTTGTTTTCTTGTTAATATTTTTCTTGTGTGCTTTTTTTATTATGTTTAGTTGTACTCTCAACATCATTGAAAATGAGGGCATGCGTAATGATTCCTCGAGATTTAAATAAAGGATGAATGAATGAATTAATCAGAACACGGTCAGAAATGTGGCATAGAAAACTTGCCATGAATGACTGATGGAGAAACTAACATGATGAGTTCAGTTGTTGGTTGTAGAGTAATCCTGTCTAGTCTATTCAGCAGTCCACGGTTAACAACAAATTATAGCAATTAATGCTAACAAATTTCCAATTAATCGCACCTGCATCTATCAGCTCGATAACTAAACGGACCTCTTGGTAGAATATATATGTGTACCCTGTATAATACATTATGTAAATATCAAATCTCTGACCTTACTCACCTTTGCCACGGATGAATAATTCAAGTTTAATTCAATTTAACTGCAGATTGCATTTCACGCCATGTGTAATGTGATGTAATAATGTGAGTAAAGTACTATTTATAATTACATAGTTGACTTAAAATAAAAATACAGGACACAAAACAGCCCCCTTACTATCTGAAACATACTGTAGTAAACATTGAAGGCATTCAAACTAAAATGAAACAAGGAAGGAATAGCCAAAATATTTCAATCTTCATATTTATATGGCCCAGGGGCCTTTGCACTGCATCAGTAGACCCAAAAGGGGTTATTGCTGCTGTTTGCCTCCTGCTAAATGAAACAGAAGTACTGTTCTTTTGTACAATAGAAGCAAAACATATACAAGACGTGAAAAAATAATCAAGAATGAATAACAGAGCTCTGTCATCTGCGCCTTCAAAGAGCTATCTGGTGTGTTTAAGTCCATTGTTTAACACTAGAAACAATCTGTTTGCTCTCGTTTCCCACAGCTCCTCACCATTGTTCGGATCCCAGACAGGTTCGGCCCCGTGTACTGGCTAACACAGGGCTGGATGACTCACTGCTAAGAGCCTCATTAGATAGAGATATAAAGATAGCAGCATTACACTGATAAGGAAACGCACAGTCCTTTAACATCATGAATGTCATAGTGCAGATGTTTCAGACAAAATCCCATTAAGGATTACATAGTTACATGTGAACCACAGATTCCCCTAAGCCTATACTGAATGTTAAGTTTTCTAGTCTTATATCCCAGGATTTATCTTCACATGCAACTATTTTGCATTAGCAAAAGACTTTTTGGGTAAACCATAATGCTGTCTGGATTTCACATGAATGCCCATATTTCCCAGGGCATCAGAAAGTTAATGAATATGCTACAGTGATCTCTCTGGTGTGTTTGTCGGAACTTGCTTTAGGCGCACATTTAAGTGAAAAAGTCAATACAGATTGACTTACTGTCTGTAGCAGCAGACTCATCATTTGAACCATATTTCAAGAGCAGCAACAGGCCACGGCAAAGCTGCATAAAATCGTGAAATTGAAACCTCAGTTACAGTTTCCTTAATGTATTTCTTATGTGTGATGCTTGTTTTAATCCACATCAAAAGAGCTACACATGCGACACTTCACTGAAGGAAAGCTGAACAAGGTTTTCTATAATGTCTCCCCCATGTGCATGTTACTCTGCAGATTCTGCTCTGGCTTGTGGTTCTGCATAACATACCATGAACTCAACTCATTAATGTAATGCCAAACTAAGTATTACTCAACAACATTTTTTTTGTTGAGTAAGAATTTGCCTCATATTAATCACTTTTAGAATGAGGTACAGTAGGGCCTATACTTCCTGTCAGCTACTGCATTAACAAACATGTAGCGTTTAATGTTTTAACGCCACTCACAAGGCATTAACGCAATTGATCTTTTGGAGGTTGTAGCGGGCTCAGTTTTAAAGCTATAGTGAAGATACTGGTATCACATGAAACTAGAAAAATCTAAGCAATCCATTGGTATCAACTAGCTGTCATACTAGCTTGTCATGCACAAGGTTAAATAACGCTCTAAATTTTTGCTAAATTTTGGCGAGGAAATGACCATGACCATTTTCAAAGGGGTCCCTTGACCTCAGACCTCAAGATATGTGAATGAAAATGGGTTCTGTGGGTACCCACGAGTCTCCCCTTTACAGACATGCCCACTTATGTTAATCACATGCAGTTTTGGGGCAAGTCATAGTCAAGTCAGCGCTTCAGTTTGCCATATTATGATTTTTTATGCTAAATGCAGTACCTGTGAGGGTTTCTGGACAATATGTCTCATTGTTTTGTGTTGTTAATTGAATTACAATAATAAATATATACATACATTTGCATAAAGCAAGCAAATTTGCCCACTCCCATGTTGATAAGAGTATTAAGTACTTGAGAAATCTCCCTTTAAGGTATATTGTGAACAGAAAATGTGCGATTAATTTGTGATTAATCACAATTAACTATTTTAATCGATTGACAGCCCTGGTTGTCAAGTTTGAAATGGTCTATAGTCTGGCTGCCTCTATTTGACCCCTTTCAAGAAACAATTTGAACTTAAAAAAAGGAAAGATTTAGGAATAATAAATAAAATGTTGAATATTGAGACGTATATTCTTCTTCTCTGTTCCCTCAGGGTGACAGGAGTAGCTCCAGCTCTCTTTAGAAATAATGGTGGAAAGACATTGCTGACTAAACATTTGCTTGATATTATCGGTATCATGATCATGTTTTCTCCATGTGAGGAGAGAGTTAGAAAGAGGCCCTGAGTATTGAAGAAACAATAAAAACTCGACAGGTTTAGTCTAACAAAATATCAGAAAACGTTTAAATGTGCTGTGGACAGAATCGTAATACAACTCTGCACTGAAAAGAACATTTAAAAATCCCAGACTGAAACAGATCCGGTGTAATATACCTGCTAATGGCTTTTTTGTTGTAATACAACCCGAGTGTCTCGCAGGCATTCGGTACATCGTGTCATCTCGCTAATTTAAGCATATAATTACTACTTGGCTAAGCATACACTGATTAAACATTCCCATTTTCCAAACCCATCAGAATGTCCCAGCAGAGCGCTGGAGGAGGACAGCGGTTGGGCAAACTCCAGCTGAAAATCATCTGATACAAAGCAGACTTTAAATCCATTCATCTGTATATACTGTATGTCAGTGAGTGTTATTTGTATCCATTCTGCATTAGTAGTCATTGTACAGTCATATTTGGTGGTGTTTTGGCCTATGCCTTTTGTGATTTAATAAATAAGAATAAATGAAGAGTTAGATTGTCAAACACACATACACACACTCACAGAACTGTTTCAATGCAAAGACTTCAATCAAGAAAAGGCAAAGTAGAGCTGCATAATATCATTTTTGGCTGAATAAATTCAATTAATCTGACCAAACATGATAAATTGAAACAGAAAGATTGGCCATGATGACATTCACAATTTCATTGACTCCTGAAACATTTAGACTTTATTGCATTCCAACGCCTAAGACGTGACACTCACCGGTCACAGAAGAAATAATGAATAGTGAAAATATTATTTCATAATTTTCTTCAAAAGGAACAGAGATGATAACAGACAGCAGCCTATTACAAAGGCTCCTGTGATAAATGCCAACAACTGTACAAATGAAAGTGGTCTCACCCGCCTCTGCAGGGGACCATGTGGAAAGAGCCCTTAATGCCTTGGCAACACTATGACATTATTTAACTGGCCAAATGCTTTAGGGGTTTACATCCTGCAAACCACCGGGAGAAATCTTATTACTGCACATAAATGCTCTGGATATTCATGTGACTGAATAATCACATTCAAGCACACATGTGACATGGTCCAACATAAACACATTTGCATGACAATAGCTTGTTCCCTGGTTTCAGACACTACTAGGACACTCATTTAGATAAAATTTGTACATGCGAAGAAAAAAAAGGAGCTTCTTTATAATTTGTAAAATATCAGAGGAATAGATTTTACATGCATAAACAGTACAGCTTACATTTCCATCACTGAATATCTGTGATGCAGTGCCTAAGCTTCTCCCAGGAGGCTGAATAATTAGTTCAATGCCGCTGCGAGCCTGAAGGGTACTTTGCTATGTGCAGTATGTGCTGCTGGCATGTGTCAGAGTAGACATTTACATGTTTGACAGTCTATTTATCAGTTGTCTGATCTTACTATGTTAAAGGCTGAAATGTAAATGCCACTATCAGAATTTCAAATTGGACCCATGCTATCCCTCCAAAATTGATTGGGAGTCTTTTCAGTACATAGATTAATCTATTTTTAATGAAGTTATTAAAGATCCTATATTGTAAAAAGTGAAATTTGTATGTCTTTTTTTATTATAAAGCAGGTTTAAGTGCTATATAAATACTGTGAAATTATGAAAACACTCAATCCGTGGCGAAATACAAACAGACCGTATTCAGAAACTGGGCCTTTAAACGAGCCGTTAGGATTTCTGTACATTTGTGACGTCACAAATTTACAATATTTAGACTATTACACAGTTTTAATCTTAAACATTGTAAATCTGTCCCAGTTTATTGGAGCCTTCAAATGAAACTCATGAGCTCGTGTTTACAACATGGAAAGTCATGTACACAATATGCTTGGCATTCAAATGGTTAAATTGTGAGAACACTGCTGCTAAGCAATGGCAATATTAACGTTACTGTCAGCGTCTAGAAGCTACAGAGGCTAACAATTTAGCAAGCTAGCAAGTGGGTAACATAATGCAGTAAATGCAAAGGCATAATGACAGAGGAAAAAAAGATGAGGCCGTTGGGAATATCAACATTTTCCTCAGACCTATTATAAAATTATGAAGAAAAACAATATACGACTAAAATTACAATACATTAACTTATTATGCGCTGAAAAATTAACTAAATTAATGGCCTCCGGCCTTTCTGACAACGTCAACAAACACGTCACAACTCGTGAACTCTGAGCTTTCAGAAACTTTCCACTGAATACCACAAGAGGGGGGCGTTCATATGGACTCTTCTCATGAACATGGTAAACAAGACCCCATTTGAAGGCACCATATTTCTGGTTGCAGTGTATGTGAATGACAGCTGACAGGAAGTAAACATGGACCCAAGCTGTTGCCTAGCAATGCAATTCCATTGCAATTCCATTGCAATTCCATTGAAATGTGCTAAAACGGAGCGTTTCAGACAGAGGTTAAATACAGGCAGACAGTATGAGGAAAATAAAGGGCTTTTTGAACATTACAGCATGTAAACATGTTCTAATAAAACACGAAATACAAGCATTAACATGAAAATGAGCATGATATGGGACCTTTAATGTTCTGTGAATGGTTTGTTTACATGAGTAATGTTTGTAAACATGATTAATACAGGCTTTAAAAAAAATACAATTAGTTGTGATACACACAAAGGCTTATTTTTCAGTCACATTTTTCCAATATACTGTATAAGTGGATATATAGTACCTGTAATTAATATGCTCCAGATATTACTGATTAAGTTGAGGTCAAACCTTAATGGAAACTTTGAATATATCACGTGTGCCTTAAGAATATTATTTTTTTCACATGACTTTGACAGCATTAGCAGGACTCATCTAAGATATGGGAACATGCAAACTTTAAAATACAACATATTTGCACAAAAATAATCTGAGTGTGCAAAACAATGTTTTTAAAGATGCTGGGTTATCTTGGTGGCCAGTTTACACAAAGAAACTGGAAATTGTACTTTCACGCATCTGCTTCACTTAATGTGCAACATAAATGCATGTCTTGGGAACAACGGAGCCCATGGTGCAGAGATGTGGTGCGCTTACGGCAGTGCCTTGTCAAGGACATTATGATCAATGTTATTGAGGACTCTAATGACCACAAGACACAAGCTGTCAGCTGTCGACAGTTGGAATATATTCTTTGAGTGACAAAGAAATGTCTCTTTACTGACGCAGTGTCTTTACAAGGCCAGCATTTCACCTGGAGGCTCATTACTATCTGCCAAGCATTTACTTTGTATTTCTTGTCTGTTCGGAGGATTATAATAGATGCTATTTTGAAAAGGAGGTTGTCTAATGGGAGTAATTTTGTTCTTTCTGTTGGTACAGTACATCGATTAAAGTAAAACACAATCTGAAAATAGAAGGGCAGGGTTGGCAGAACACCTTAAATGAACTATTATGTCACAAAGGGAGATGAACATTAAGTACCTTGTTTAAATGCATTCAATCAAGGGTATAAAACGGCCAATATTGTAATAAAACACAATCATGGCACACATCAAGTTCTCGATCATTTATTGTAATTGTCCATTGAGTAAATATACAGAACTACTAGCACAAGGTGTAATGAGGGTAGGATGTTTTATAGGTTATCGTCGCCCTCTGGTAACAGCTTACTGATGTAAAAGGTTCTTAAGGGAAAATACGTGCTCCGTGTCTGTGAGGCCCCTAAAAGTCCTGCTAAGCATTTTCCAGTTCAAGGAACAAGATGTTATTATTACTCCATGATGCCTTAAATGTGGAGAGATTGTTTAGGTAAAGCCAAAGGGTCAAAGCCACACACTGCAGGTATAATATTATGTATATTTGTTTAAATATTATATAACTGGCTATACAATATTTCCTCATACTTACACTTGTCATCCAGGATCACTTGTCTCCTTATCAGCTGAAATGAAGAGTAGCAAGACTGTCACGGTAGAGGAACCACAAGTAAGTCAGTTGCTCTGGAAAACCCATTTTCCACTATCAGATTTCCTGGTTGGAGTCATGGTTAGATTTAGCAGAGTTTAAATCTTAAAAGGCTGACATCACACAGATCTGGTAAAATCTTGACTTATGTTATCTTCCCTTCATTCGACCCAGTCCCCATAAGTGGTAATAAATATGTTATCTTTACAAAGTCCTACAACTTTTGGATCCTTCAGCTTAAATCTTCACTGAAGATTGTCTGTACTGTTTGCAAAGTCTTGCAAAATGAGCTACAGTGAATAATAATTTAGATCAGTCAACATTTCCTCAATCTCAGTATTAACCATTAAATAAGTATTTTATCTATGATGAGGCTCACTACAGTTCTAGCCCTACGTTAAAGCTGAAGAATGCCTTTAGGTAGAATTGCGGCAATTATGAAAGTTTGTGATCCGGCAGCCAGATCAGTTGAGGAAATACCAAGCACCGCCCACCAGCTGGAACAAACTTTCTCATTTTACAGCTAAAAAGTGCACTACAAGATGTTTCTGAAAACATTTGAGGAGAGAAATAGGCATTATAGTAACAGAATATTGATTCATATCCATTTGATCAGAGTTTGCAAGCAATTGACGGCTGCCCCCGTTGAGTAATGCTGAAAGGTTATTATGGAATTTTTGCCCAATGATGCCTAAAACGTTCTGCCTACTGCAGGTTTAAAACAGTTAGCATATCATGTTCATCCTTATTGAGTTTAACTACACCATCACCTGTTATTAAACAACTTACAATAACAACATATGATACAATGTGCTTTCGTTGATATGACCTTTGTTGCCTGTCTCCATTTCCATTTGCTTGTTTTTTATCTATCTGTTTGTATAAAGGATTCCTGATTAAATTTCAATTCACTTTTATTTTTAAATAGTTTATACATTTTTAATACAATACATAGTTGTAGAAATGCTTTTGTTTTGCATATTTTGTACTAATTTATTCCAAATGACCAAGGAATTAAAAAAAATCGATTTATATTACGTAAACTCAAATAGCAAGTATCTATGTCTATCTATTTTTTTTTTTTATATATTCTATAAATATAGAAAAGCTACAGAAAGACTGAATCTGAATCTCGTCAAACTAGTGATGTTTAGGAATTCAGGCTAAATAAGATAAAAAAGGATCCAGCATCCAGCAACACCTTTTATTTTTTTTGAATGGATCTGTGCCAGATCTGTACCTCTGCCCTTAAAGTCATGAAAAACAAAAATCACAAATCACAAATTTTTGTTTATATTTAATTTAATAAATTTCATGTCAAATTAAGGAAAAATTAAAAAGAATAAGATAAAATAAAGTAAAATAAATAAAAAAGGTGGATGGATAGAAGTAATAGAATGATGGCTAAAAGGATGGTGTTTAATAGGGTGATGGATAAAAAGTGATCCAGCATCCAGCGACACTTTAAACGGATCTGTACCTCCAACTCAGCGGAAGTCGTCATATGACGTCAGAGGCGTCCTGCTTCCCTGTGAGCGGGACTTTGATTTCTGATATAAAAGTTTAGTGATCATTTCTCAACTAGCTGCTATATTTGTTTACACCATCATGGCCCAACAGATCCAAGCGGATTTACCACCTGGCCTTGCCTGTTTGAAAGTAAGTTGTAACGTTAAATATATATATTTTAAAACGTTTTGCTAACATGGCAGCTATTAGTGTTTTTAGCTAAATGAAACCAAAAACAGCTCACTAACGTTACGGTTACTAACGTTACAGTTACTAAGGTTACAGTAACCAACGTTACAGTAACTAACGTCACATCCACGGACGTTAACTAACGAGTAGTTTAGTTACATATAAGTATTGATCCTCTGCTTTTTATCTACAATAGACTGACTTAATGAATGCTAATGTAACATCAGCTAACCTTATAGCTACAATGCAACAAACACAGTGTTGTGATTTAGCTAACATCACGTTAACGTTATATACTAATCAAGTTACAGTTAACGTTAATCATGATCAGAAGTCTACTGTCAAGATAAAACCATAACTAATATTTAACGTTATTTAACGTTCAACGTACGTTAACTTTAACGTATTGACGCTGACGTTAACGTCAACACGTTAACGTTAACGTGTGTGATTTGGAAAAACTAGTCCATGCATTTATCTTCAGCCGACTTGACTACTGTAGCGGCGTCTTTACTGGTCTTCCTAAAAAATGGATCAGACAGCTGCAGCTGATTCAGAACCTGCTGCTAGAGTCCTCACTAAGACTAATAAGGTGGATCATATCAGTCCAGTTCTGAGGTCTCTACACTGGCTCCCTGTCTCTCAGAGTCCTCACTAAGACCAATAAGGTGGATTATATCAGTCCAGTTTTGAGGTCTCTACACTGGCCCCCTGTCTCTCAGAGTCCTCACTAAGACCAATAAGGTGGATCATATCAGTCCAGTTCTGAGGTCTCTACACTGGCTCCCTGTCTCTCAGAGAATTGATTTCAAAATACTCCTGCTGGTTTACAAAGCACTAAATGGTTTAGGGCCAAAATACATTTCTGATCTTCTGCTATGTTATGAACCATCCAGACCTCTCAGGTCATCTGGATCAGGTCTGCTTAGTGTCCCCAGAGACAGAACTAAACATGCAGAAGCAGTGTTCAGTTTTTATGCACCAAATATTTGGATCAAGCTCCCAGAAACCTGCAGGACCAACTCCAACTCTGAGTTCTTTTAAATCAAAGCTTAAAACTTTCCTGTTTGCTGCTGCCTTTTATTAAACCAGATAATGATCTTATATACTGCACTAGAGCTTTTGCTCTTTTGTGTTATACTCTATTTTAGCTTCTATCCTAGCTTTTAGTTTTAGCTTGTTTTTATTTTCTAATCTTTAATGTTTTTATGTTTTTATAACTGTTTTAATTATGTCTTAATGTTCTTTTGCACTTTGTCGCAATGTTCTTGAATGTTTATGTGAAGCACTTTGAATTGCCCTGTTGCTGAAATGTGCTCTACAAATAAAGCTGCCTTGCCTTGCCTTGTTGATGTTAACGTGTTGACGCTAACGTTTCCCTACCGAAACAAACACCTCAACATAGCCAAGCGTTACTTAGCTAGGAGTCATATAAGCGTTAACGCTGACTTATTTTAGCTGTGCAATATGTAACGTGAAACATACGACCACATGAGTAAAAGGATGTAGGATAGCAACCTTTAACGTTAGTTACATTGTACACAATTGATTGCGCTTGAACTGACACTATCCAGTTAAGAGAACCATTGACAAATCCTCCAGTGACGTGATGCTCTGATGGGGTGTGGATGGGTTTCAGGAAACTGTGTCCTTCCGTAGGAATGTGTTTGAAACTCCTAAAGTTGGAATGTCCTAAATTAAAATCACAAACTCCAGTATGGAAGTTGTGTGTACCAGTCTTTAAAGCTCTCTTCTTATTCTTATTTTTTTTATCTTTTATTTATTCTGTTTTTAGATTCTGTTTTTGTGCAATATGAGTAATGTGCAATATATGTTGTTGAGGCTTTCATTGTTTGTGTTTCTCTGTTTACATGTGGATTGTTGTTTGTTTCTATTTATTGATGCTGCTTTGGAGGCAGCTGATGGTGTGCAGGACTGAGTCCAAAACAAATTTCCCCAAGGGGACAATAAAGTGTATCGTATCGTATCGTATCGTATCGTATCGTATCGTATCGTATCGTATCGTATCGTATCGTATCGTATCGTATCGGGCAGTATGTTTTTGGCATCATTGAGCAAAAATTCCATAATAATTTTTCACTCTGTTTTCAGAATATTGATTCATATTTGATCAGCGCTGCCTAGTTTGACCATTTGATCAGAGTTTGCGAGTGATTGACAGCCGGCTCAGAGGCTCGTTTTCCTGGAGGACACAGAGGCACATGATTTTTTTCAGATGACCTGTCTCAAGCACTACTGTCAGGATATATTGACCGTTTTATAAAAATAACTTTTTTAAAATCATATTTGCTCCATTTCTACCCACTGCAACTTTAAGCAACATTTTGATTTGTTAAATTTTGTTACACATAAATAAATGTTCTTTTGATTCTACAATATGTGAATAAAATCTCTGATTTAAAAATGCAACTCCTCTATTAAGAATGTTTACGCTAGCTTAGTTTCACCAAAAAAAGTAACTATTCATGGACTGTATTGTTGAATTTCATGCTTCCAACCTGCCATATTTTTAACAGATGTAAAATGTATTATTGACAGTTTTTTGTATAATTTTTGGTTATTGCCAGACAATTAACTAGAATGGCACTCGGAGAGCGCAGACATCCACCAAGCTGCCCGAGTACAATTGCCCCCCCTCTCCGTGCAGCTTGCGCCATCATCATCGTGTATTTTTGTTTATGTTGAGATCAACGGTACGTAGCGGAGCATCGTAAAACACTTCATTCAAACTGGACAGAAACAAAGTAAAAATCACCTAAACCGTCGTTACTCTTTCCAACAATCACCAAGTGTGCTTTGGTCGAACTCAACTGTAATTTCACAGAGTTTAATGTGAAAAAACACCCAATCTACAGGCGTCCCCCCTTCCCTCCACCCCCCGCTCTCTCTCTGTCACTCTTTCTGCAGGCAGAAGGAAAGAGGCAGGGTGACGTGTCATGAATGCGTCATCAGTTACACTGCGCATGTCTTAAAGCCTGTCGTGTTAATGCACAAAGTTATTAAAAAAATTCCCGAAGCCAGATCATGATCCTGATTGCCACCAAAATATAATGGATTGTTCATTGTGCCACACCCCACCCCTCCAAAAAATTGCATCCAAATCCATCACAGACTTTTGGAGTAATCACCCAAATGGACAAACCAACAACCCAACAAACCAACAAACAAACCAATGCTAATTGAGCTGTTTGATGCGTGTTGAGAGTATGCTGCTAATCACTGTGTTTTTCCACAGAATGTTGATGCCCTGCTTCGGTGTCCAATTTGCTTCGACTTCCTCAATATTTCAATGATGACTAAATGCTCTCATAACTGTAAGTAACAAGTAGAGCAGCTTTTAAGGTAGCTACTGTATAGTACTAATCACTGTAATTAGAAGCAAAGCATTGATTGAGTAAATGAAAGCAAGGCCACTGAGCGAGTGGTGTAAACAAGTAAAATGCAGCTGAGGGCCTTTTGAAAAAAATAAAATGATAATTTTGAAATGAATTTCAAAGCAGTAAGAGATGAACATGTGAATGGTTATGGATGTCTTTTTAAATGAGTGGAGTCATTTTTTTGCAGTATCCAGCCTGTTAGCTACTTGTACAAATAGTGAATATTATCTTTGATATCGTTATTACCACGAGCAAGAGAAGCATTCAGTAGTCATCGTGACCTTCTGCGCCTCCGGATCCTGCTGCTGTCTCTGCAGTAATAACATCGAGTGAGCTCCCTGCTTAAGTTGAGGCAAGTTTATTTTAGGTGGATGCACCTTTGCCTGCATTCATTTGTGTCCATAGACTTGAGTCCATGATTGAGCCACACTAGATGCTCCTCATATGTGGATCGAATACAGTCGTGCACTCCTGAGATTATTTTTGTTATGTGTATTGTTCAATCCAAATTGTCATTAAATAACAGCTTTGATGAAAGAAAGGAAATCCTCTGCCCGTTGGCTACCCGATTATGTTGTATAATATACACTTTGTTTGCATTTCATTTTACAGTTTGCTCTTTGTGCATCAGAAAATTCCTTTGCTATAAGCTGCAGTGTCCTGTTTGCAATACAGTAAGTATGAACTTGACTTGAATGCATAATTATAATCATATATAATTATAATCATCATTTTAACCCCAGGTCGTCATTTGCATAATCACCATTACCTCAATATAGATAACACAATTTCAGGTCATCATCTGTAATTAATTGTATTAGTCTGATAAAGGAGACAGGATCCTTCATATCTCGCTTCTTTTTCTTTCAGCAAGCAGCAGAACAAGATCTAAGAACCAACCGTTTATTGGATGATTTGGTCGTAAACTTTCAAGCTGCAAGGTAACCATGCAACACATTATAAATGGTCCGTAGTAAATTGTCTTATGTGTACCCTGCGTCACCAGTAACTGTTTTTCAAAACAGTTTTATCAGGGTGAATGATAGAACAATTACAATTCAGGGTACTGCTATCAGTACAAGCAGTGAACATTTAAAAAAATAATACTGCCCTAACCGTATTTGTCCACATAAACAAATCAGCAAACAGATACATGATGCTGGAGTCGCCAAGTTACTGGTTTATTGGTCCTTAGTGAACAATACCACTTATTTTGTCATCTACAGTGCCGTGAAAAAGGTATTTGCCCCCTTCCTGATTTCTTATTTTTTTGCATATTTTTCACACTTAAATGTTTCAGATCATTAAACTAATTTTAATGTAAGACAAAGATAACCCAAGTAAACACAAAATGCAGTTTTTAAATAATGATTTGATTTATTAAGGGAAAAAACTATCCAAACCTACCTAACCCTATGTGAAAAAGTAATTGCCCCCCCCTTGTTAAATCATGAATTAACTGTGATCAACCACATGTTTTGGAAAACTGAGTTCAATTTCACTAGCCAATCACTGTTCAATCAAGAAATCACTTAAATAGAACCTGTCTGACAAAGTTAAGTAGGCTAAAAGATCTCAAAAAGCAGCACATCATGCCGCGATCGAAAGAAATTCAAGAACAGATGAGAAACAAAGTCATTGACATCTATCAGTCTGGAAAGGGTTACAAAGCCATTTCTAAGGCTTTGGGACTCCAGCAAACTACAGTGAGAGCCATTATCCACAAATGGAGAAAGCTTGGAACAGTGGTGAACCTTCCCAGGAGTGGCAGGCCTACCAAAATTACTCCAAGAGCGCATCGACGACTCATCCAGGAGGTCACAAAAGAACCCAGAACAACGTCTAAAGAACTGCAGGCCTCACTTGCCTCAATTAAGGTCAGTATTCACGATTCAACAATAAGAAAGAGACTGGGCAAAAATGGCATCCATGGGAGAGTTCCAAGGCGAAAACCACTGCTGACCAAAAAGAACACAAAGGCTCGTCTCACTTTTTCCAAAAACCATCTTGATGATCCTAAAGACTTTTGGTGAAATATTCTGTGGACTGATGAGACAAAAGTTTAACTTTTTGGAAGGTGTGCGTCCCGTTACATCTGGCGTAAAACTAATACAGCATTTTATATAAAGAACATCATACCAACAGTCAAACATGGTGGTGGTAGTGTGATGGTCTGGGGCTGCTTTGCTGCTTCAGGACCTGGACGACTTGCCATAATTGATGGAACCATGAATTCTGCTCTCTACCAGAAAATCCTGAAGGAGAATGTCCGGCCATCAGTTCGTGACCTCAAGCTCAAGCGCACTTGGGTTATGCAGCAGGACAATGATCCGAAACACATCAGCAAGTCCACCTCTGAATGGCTTAAAAAAAACAAAATGAAGGTTTTGGAGTGGCCTAATCAAAGTCTGGACTTAAATTCGATTGAGATGCTGTGGCATGACCTTAAACAGGCCGTTCATGCTTGAAAACCCTCCAGTGTGGCTGAAATAAAACAATTCTGCAAAGACGAGTGGGCCAAAATTCCTCCACAGCGATGTGAAAGACTCATTGCCAGTTATCGCAAACGTTTGATTGCAGTTATTGCCGCCAATTGTGGCGCAACCAGTTATTAGGTTTAGGGGGCAATTACTTTTTCACATAGGGCCAGGTAGGTTTGGATATCTTTTTTCCCCCAATAAATGAAATCATCATTTAAAAACTGCATTTTGTGTTTACTTGGGTTATCTTTGTCTAACATTAAAATTTGTTTGATGATCTGAAACATTTAAGTGTGACAAATATGCAAAAAAAATAAGAAATCAGGAAGGGGGCAATACTTTTTCACGGCACTGTATTTGATGTCATGCATGTAGAAGAGTAGGCTACAGGGAGTAAATAGTGACTGTAATCAACACAACACGTTTCTGTTTCACAGTCAAACTTTATTTGAGTAGACAGATGACAATATTAATTATACACAGCATTTTTAATCATCCCACCTGCAGTTATGTTGACATGGTACAGGAGAAAGTCTGTCAGCTCCGGTAAACTACGGTAAACTAAGCTCCGGTGGTCTGTAGTCATGATAACACAGAGACAGCTCCTACAGTAATTAATATGCCATTACTTTACTACGTTTATCAGGTGTCTTTTTACCAGAAATAATGAACTGACTGTTTCACATCTTCTATTTTCCACCCTGATGGTCGCTGTGTTTACACACCGTCTCATAGCGGTAGCATGTAGCTAACCCGTTAGCATGTAGCTACATGCTAA
>CAKAKR010061042.1:80724-143796 GCA_916700685.1 Adelosebastes latens | reverse complement strand
GTACTTTGATTACATTTTAAAGGTGACAAAAATTAAATAGTTTTACACTGTTTCTTACTCTGCTGTGGGAGTATGTTGTGAGATGATTGATTGACATAAATGTTCTGATTCATCTAAAAAAGTCCATCACTGTAAGGAGTTTGAATGTCCAAGTGAATGTTTTCTCATGCACCGACTTAAAATACCAATTTTCTTGGTAAGAGTTTTGGAATTCACTTGATCTATAACCTCCCTGAGGCTGTGTTCTTATAGTCCTCTTAAAAGTCACTGAAAGCGTAAATGGGTATATTCACAAAACTTTGGATTGTCTGTATTGCTATATAAGCCTCAGAGACTGTGAGACATTTGGCCTTTTTTTTCAGTCAGCGTGGTGCACTGAAGCTTTCTGGTGGTCCATGAAAGCTGGTTGTCACGTCTTGCTATACTCTATTCACAAAGAAAGACGTTCATTAAGAACAGGAAGAAAAAAAAAAATTTTTGGATAAAAAACGATATTGTGCAAAAAGTCTCTGTTTCAGGATTTGCGAAATTCTTGCTAAGGACAGTTTGGGAACAAGATCTAGGCCTGTCTTTTGCAGAGGACCAGTGGGCTTTAATCCTTCACTCAATACTCTCCTCCTCTCCGTGTGCTAGATCTAATACATGATCTAATACAACTCAACATAGTTCACGGTCTTCATGTCGCTATGTAGAAACTGGCATGGATAGACTCAAACCCTGACCTGAAGCCTTCAGTCTTTTTGAAGGTCTTTGAATCCCTTAGCAACATGGATAATATGACAATGGAACCCCTTCCTACCCCTCATATTGATTTTATTGAGACGAGGGGGGACGCAGTGTGGCCGGCCGAAACGTGTAATGAGGTTGCCTTTACTACTCTGTTAGCTCGACGGAACCAACCTCCTCAATTTTGATTGACAATCTGAAGAGTCTGGAGGCCTTTTCTTACTTGCTATGACAACCTAACCGCACAAAAAGGCATATAAATGCCACGATAATGCGCAAGGCGTTTAGCGTGCAATAAGTATGCCTTTCTTGATTTCTGCGTGTCATTTATACGCCATGTATCCTGTACTGACTGCAATGTAAACACATCCGCGTATAAATGCTACAGTAAAAGTTAGTGACGTAGTATAAAAAAACACCTTTTTCAAACCAGGAAACCGGTGTTTTTTTTTGTAAGTTACGTTAGTGATGTTTGTCACTTGACGATTGTCACGTGTTTTCCGTCGTTGTTTCCGTACATGTTTTACTTAGTTTACTTACTTATCTTAAGCCCAACCATGACGTTTTCCCTTACCCTAACTAAGTGTTTTTCATGCCTGAACTGCAGACGTTGGCGTGGCGTACAAATGACACGTGAAAACGCTAAAAAAACTCACGACACGAGGAATGTCCATGTAATGTCATGGTATTTATACGTATTCCTGTGAGACCGGGTTGAAATAACAGACTGGGAGAGTTAACTCCTTCTCGGTTTGGAGCAACACTGACTACGTTTACATGCACACTAATATTCCACTATTATTCCGAATATGACAATATTGTCAATTTGATATAAGTCATGTGAACAGCTTATTCCGTTTGGATATTCTGAATTAGGAATATTGTCTTTTTTAGAATAAGGACAAAAAACTGAATATTTTGATGAGTGAAAACCTTTTTTTTTCTTCTTTTGTTTCTTCTTTCATTTTTGTTGATTTTTAATTAAAATATTGAATTACTTTATTTATTTTTTCGTTTGTGTATATCTGAATTAAGTTATTGTATGTCTGTTATGTATTTATTCATGCTTGATGCCACTGTTTTGGTCTTTTTGGAGGATGCTTGGGAACATACTTCACATGTTGATTGTGTGAAATCAATTACAAACTGCAAAATTCCAATAAATGCAGTGCCGCCACAGCATGCAAACAAATAAAAAAGGATTTTACCCAGCATAGCAAATGCAGTTCCATTACACATGCAGGTTCCCTTTGTAGTGAAAATGTTCTTGCCTGCAGCCACGGCCGTGTTTGGGAGGCAGGAGACCAGTTAATCACCTGTGATTCGTGAGGCAGTTCACCGTGCACAGGGAGCGCTTCATTTGATGCTCTGGAATAGACGTGCCAAATGCAAAAATGTCAGTCTCTAACTTGATCAAGCTTAATTGATTCCGAAAGGCAAAACTATGATTGCAATTAACGCAGGATTAATTATGCAGCAACCGAAACTCCACAACGCTGATTTGGCAAAGGGCCGGTACTGAAGAATACGTAGTCCAGCAGGTAAAGCAGCTCGTATGTACTCCACCATTCATGATGAGCCTGTTTAACCCTACTGCCCCCATAAAGGAACCTCATCATTCCTCATCCACCACCTCAAGCGAATCGGCAGCGGTACCGAAAGACTCATTAGACATTCACACAAAGTTCATTTCTTTTCGCCGAGCACAGACCCGAGGAGGATCCCGGTGGATGAAGATTAGTCCCTCACCCATCCCACCTGTGATTCAGAGAGGAAACCAGCAGCTCCTGTACACCACAGCTAATACGTCCTCCTTCAGCCCAGTTCTCACAGCAAAGCGTGTAATAAACCCGCCACTCCACCGGAAGAAAGTGTGTCAGTGTCACGTTTTGTGTCGCCGAGGCGTGAATATTACACGCCTGCATGAAGGTGCAGTGTTTTGTAGTGATGGAAGTCTAACTTCAGAGCTAGTTGCATAGTATGGCCCAATGCCAAAGTCCCCCCTAAGGCCTTAAGCCCTGGACTCTATAAACATATAAATATGAATTTGGGCAGGACTTTGCAGTGATATATCACATTACCACGCCAATTGTGGGTTTTTATTTGACGTTTTTTTACTGCCTATTTGAATGTTTTCCAGGCTCTTGCCTTATGACACTAGAGGTAACTGTGAAAAAATCAATTTACTTGTTTTTGTCAAACTTCATTTAGCAAAATTAGAAGAACTGGTTGATGAATAAACCAGGAGTGTAATATAGTCTAACGCTTGCATTCCTCTGATTACATGTGTTTTTTATGTACCACCTAATTAACCTTAATGTTAATGCTTCTGTGTAAATTTAAATATGCCAGGCTGAACACCCATGTTCCGTCCTCTTAGTTTACCGTTTTACGCCTCCAGGCTTCCCTGGTAACCCTGTGTTTAACATCACAATGCTATGAATTGTGGACAAATTCCCTCAGACAAAGTATATAGCATAATGCGGACTTAAGGAAGGTATTCATAAAGGGCTCTAAATGTCTACGAGAGAGTCCTCAAGGACTTGATGATTTGACAGTAGGATGGCCCTAAATCCTCACGGACTTTGCGGGACCACGCCTCGAAGTCGGTGTATGGGTCAGGGCTTTCCCGTACTGAAGTTACGCTGTTTCCATACGTGTATAACTTAGTTTACGTACTTATTTTAAGCCCAACCATGACGTTTTCCCTTAACCTAACTAAGTGCTTTTCTTGCCTGATCCTAAGTCCGTGGCTTCGTCGCCCCCTGCAGGTACTGCACGTTCATACAGGTGTGTAATATTGACGGCTCTGCGAGGCAAAACATGACACTGACACGCTATCCTCTGGTGGACAGGCGGGTCTATTACACGCTCTGGCGTGATATCGGGTTGCCACCTTAAATAGAGACAGAATAGCCATCTGGGCATAAGGGGAGATATTGTGTGATTATATAATTTTAAACTATCCTGCAATATTAATCTACCTAAACTAGTTATTACACACTTGTGGCATATGAGAATATGAGAACTGAACATTTACTTGCATTTACTTACTAACCATACTTGCAAAGACTCTACAAGGTGGACTTGAATAACAGCAAAATACAATTGAACTCCAACACATACAGTATTTAATTTGATCCATACATCAAAATGTGTTTGTTGTCGTTGTTTACATCGAGAAGGAGGAAATGCTTTTCGATGCTTCAATTTAAAAAAAGTCCTGTATTTAAAAAAGCAACAGTGACAATTTGCTCCTTATGATGTTAGTAATATTTAAGATTTACTCTCATCTTCTTTTGTGGAAATCAGGTTGCCAACTTAATAAGGTTTTCATTATCTAATCATTATGATTAGATTGCAGGATATGTTAATAATATTCTTATAATATGATGTGTCAGTATTGCTGTTATTCAATATCAGGAGGCTTACAAATTGCTGGTAGTGTTGCAACATTACACCTGCTGGTAGTTTTAGATCATTAAAAATACCAACATGACTGGAAAGATAAAAGAGCAGCTGTATGTGTTCGTACTGCGTGCATCCCTTATCTTAACCAGCAATATCCAACTTTGAGATAAATAGCTAAATGAACAGGAATATGAATTCATTGCACATTATTACATTATTCATCTTTGTCCCATTTGCCAGAAATGGGCTCTTCAGTGAGGTCTGCGATGTTTTGCTGCAGGCGAGTGTTGTATGCTTGAGCAGGGTTTAAGAAATGCAGTGCCGCTAAATATGCAGTGGACAAGAAACACACAAGGACATGAGCGTGGATTTTAGTTTATTGCACACAGTCCGCGTTCGCCATCTGCTTTCTCTACGCCATCAGCCTCAAGCTGGACGCCGCGGTGAAGGAGGGAGCTCATCAATGTGACTGACGGTGTAATGGGGAGAGAGCTCGCCCAAACGTGCAGGAGGCGGCAGGACAAGCTAACAAATTGCCTCAAAGCAACAAGTTTTTCATAATTAGATTTTATTAATCTGTGCAGCGACAGTCTGTATTTACATGGCCTCTCTGCAGGTAGAAGAGAACACAAGGTCAGATTCAAAACAACAGGTTTTGAGCTAGAAATGGACAAATTTACATGGACAACAAAGTATGTGGCCAAAATCACAACTATGTGATTATTGCAAAACCATACGCTTTAATATGATGTTTAATTTTTTATTTTATTTAACCTTAATTTACCAGGATAATCCCGCTGAGATTTTGAATCTCTTTTACAAGGGGGTCCTGGTTGAGATGACAGCTTCAAAGTTTCATAAACCACATCATATAAAAACACAAATATCAGACATCTCATATAAAAAAAGACAACAGACTTAAAACAAACAGCAAGTTACATCAGCTGGAGAATTTTCATTTAGTGCTCAAATAATCCTTATTCCTGTTTTTAAAATCTTTAATGCTTATAAAATAATGTAGTTTAAAATGTCTCTAACAACCTCCATTCTCCTTTGAACAGCTGACGTAGAAAATACATCCATATAGGATTAACTCATTGATATAGGATGATTCTACAACTCATGATTTACATCCAATACATGAAGTGGCGTGCCCTTTTGGGTTTCAGTTGCCTATAATCTCAATCACCCTAAATTTAGATGTATTAGTTGCCCAACCCTAACCATACAGTACCTTAACAATAGTTTATTTGCCATAACCACAATTTTTCCTCAACGTTGACCATAATGCAGTTGCCATGTATTGTAGGAAGTGAAAACTCAAGATGTCTGACGATAGGGTGGATGGGAAGGCTCTTGACAACATTTTGGAAATTCTGGCTTTAGGAAGTTGCTCCCATTCACTGGGTTTATACCATAAACAGTCTGTGGTTTATACACATACATTTATACTCAGAGTTGTGTCCGGTCCAGTCCGGCCATTCGCGTCACCCGGTGCAAATTTGAGCCTATTCGCCTCTTTGCATTGACTTTGTATGACAACGTGCGGAACAAAAAGTTTTTTTCCATTTTTCGCGCTTGGTGTGAACACACCGTTATTCAGCGTTCAGTTGTACTTAGCTCCACCTTCTTATGTCCTCAAAAAACCAAGATGGCAACACACAAAAACCAATATGGCGACTGCCAAAATGCCGAACTCAAAGCTTCAAAACCATAGTCCACAAACCAAAGGGTGACGACACAATGACTATGTCCGTTTTTTATATAAAGTCTTTAATTGGCACAAAGTTGGAAGCACACTATAGAATTAAAAAGTTCCTAAATTGAAACTAAAAGGCCAAAAACAACAATGAAAACCAGCCCCAGAGAAAAGAACCTCAAGTATATAATTTTGGCCAGATAATTACCCAAATCCTCATGTTGAATGACAGCATGCTACATCACTGCCAGAATTTACAAAACCTAAAAAGCACATTTCATACTATAACTATGCATTAGCAGGGAAATGAGGAGGAGTTTGATGATACAGAAGCCTCTGCCTCACGGTGTGGATGATAATTTCCTCCCTTCCATCCATCAACCTTGATCACAGAGCTTCTGGTGATATTGGTTCATTTTTCAACAAATCCCAAAGGTAAGGAAGGATGGGGAAAGAAAAGTGAAGTAAAATGGATGTAGGAAAAAAAATCTAATCTTCTGCTAAATTAATGTAATCGTCCCTATATTGTATTTCTAAAGGTGCATGGTAATAACTCAAACACTCAATAATTAGATTGAGGTAATATTTCGATTAAAATATTCAGCAGTAGCGCAACTTCCCCTTTAACAAACAAACAATTAATAAATGAGGAAGAATAAAAGTTCTTAAACAAATTGCATTTAGTCCTCTCTGCAATAACAGGAAGAAATGGATGACTCCCCGCTGATGTACAGTAGCAGCTCCTGCAGAGCACACATCAGCTAACACTCTCTCTTCGCAGTGTCGCCTGGTGAAGATCCTGCAGCCGCGGGTTTCACCGGGATGATCAATGAGCACTCTGAGTCGAGGAAGATGGCAGCATGCTGCACTGAAAACCAATAAACTCTTTGTCAAAGATGTGAATTAAAGGATAATACATGGTTTGACCGGCAAGCTGTGGCCGTCAGAAACCTTGCAGCTCGACACTTTAACTCTGAACATCCTTTTTCTGTTTTCTTTTGTAGGCATTAAAAGGTTTCTGCCTGACTTGATGAAAACGTCTCTAAAATGTCTCCCTACAAACTGTATTCAGGAGAGTTTTCCACCTTGCTAGCAGCATTGCTCTAAGGGTGGCGATGTCAGCCTGTCTGGTTGGTCCACCAAATTGATCCAGACTGAAATATCTCATCAACTGTTGGATGGATTGCCATGTATCTTGGTACAGACATTCGTGCTTCCCAGAGGATGAATCCCAATGACTTTGGTGATCCCCTGACTTTCCCACGAGTACTACCAGCAAGCCAAAGTTTTCACTTATTGTGTGATTTTTTTTATAATCTAGCACCATCATCAGGTCAACATTTCAATTCGTCAAATACTTTGGTATATGCTGTATTCTATATGAACTGGGAAGTCAGAATTTCTGACTCAGTAAATACCGTTTATTAGCACTTCTGTCTTATTTGTGTGCCATTAAAAAAGGTGTACACACAGTACAGTCCAACATCTATCTTGGGCATATTGCTACGGTGTTTGTAGGCGCAAAATACCAGCGTTATGCGTTGTTATTATTGCTAACAATGGCTAACTTGGCTAGAGCCAAGTTTTCTGACTTGTTGTACTGTGTGACGTTATTCCCAACTCCGATTTCCGAGGTAAATGGAACTCAGCATAAATACTTGCAAAATGAACAACAATCTCACCAGCCTCAGCTGTGTTTTTTGTGCTAAGCTAACTTGCATATATTAAGATGCTAACATGCTAAACTATGATGTTATTATTGTAATTATGAGCATGTAAGCATGCTAAGATTAGCATTTAGCTACTAAATGGTACACTAAATGGTGTATAAATGACACGGAAATTCACATGTCATTTCACGTGCAATAAGAATGCCATTCTTTTTTTATTTGGCGTGTCCTTGTAATGTTGTACTATTTAAACACCTTCCCAGGAGATCGGGTTGGAAACATCCAAGCAACAAAAGCAGCTGTTTTGCTGTCCGGTGGAGTGTTTTTGTTATTACTGCAAATAACTTCCAAATGGTGACGGGCTGGTTTTCAGTCACAATAACAAAGGAGTTTGACAGCATAAACATTATCAAGAATCAGGAACACTGTGTTTACCAATGAGCCAAAGAGGAAGTCATCACAAAAGAGGAATAGAAAACAGCCATTTCAATTGGAACGTGATGAAAGCAGCCACAGGCAGATTAGGTTAGGGGCTAAGTCTTCATGGACTTGTTGCCTAGCTACACAGGCTAATATAAATATATATATTAAATTCACATGCCAACGTTTGCCATAGTTCATTGAAAGAAACACATTCACATCTCTAAGAGTCATTGAAGTCAATCTAAAATAAATTAATAAAAGAAAAAGCTCTTGTTTTATATGTGCTTTTATCATGAAAGGAAACTGAACACAAGGCAGGTTGGAGGAAAATGGGAAGAACAAAAAGGAAATTACAACACAAAATAATACGGTGGATATCCATTAGAGTACCTGAGGCTGCTTCCTTCTTTGATTTAAGGTTTTTCTACTATAATGTCGATAAGGTTCCTGACATAAGGGTGAGATTTCTTTATGCTTAAAGGTGAACTCCACCTATTTTTCACATCAAAGTCTGTTTACAGATCTTTTTCTGTATATTTGAAATAAAAAAGTTGAACAAAGCCTTCTTCAGAGGAAGCTGTGAAAAGTCTGATAAATTGTGTGGGTAATGTGGGCGCATTTTGACACGGAAGAAGAATGCATGGAATAACAACATGACTATGTGAAAACCCAATATATGGCTGGATTGTGTTTGGTCAATGTGCTTAATTGTGACAGTCAGCGGCGTTGTCTATAAAGTGATTTCCTTGATATTAAATGTTCATCTGTAGTGGTCCCGGTAATATTTGTTTGTTTTGTACTGAAGTAGCATATTATATGACATGGTTAAGCTTACAACAGCATACTTGGGCCATTGTAAAAAAAATTACGGAGGGGAGGAGGGTAATATTCAGAGAAAAAACTCAGAATTTCCAAGATTAAAGTTGTAAATTTCACTCTGGATGTTGTTTGTGAAGGTTCTCAGTCATCCAGGTCATGGTATCTGAGTAAGGGTTGAATCAGCAGCAACTGGACTTGCTGATTTAACCCTTACTCGGACTCTCTGGATGTTGTACACACACCACCTAGCCGACAGTTTCTAGAGATGCACGCCCAAAAGAAAAGAAGGAGAAACACACCTACTTTTAAACTTTATGAAAGACTTGGATACCAACAGGTTTTTGGATATAAACAAATATCACAATGCCAACCTTTTCAAGAAGGTGGTTGAAGGAATGAAAGAGGGAGGCTGTGTTCATCATCGGTTACGTTAATCGGAGTGTGCACGGCTGCTTGTAAACGGGAATATTAGTGGAATATTAATTTTCATTAATATATGTAAACAGCTTAGTAGGCATATTGTCCTTTTTTCGGAGTATTTTGTGCATTCAAACGTAGTCAGTGAATCAGTGACAGACTTTTGCATTTATAGGGTCGGCCCGCGAAAAAGACCGAAAAAGAAGGTATCTCTGGTTCTGCTGCATCAATTTTGATCTTTTTTTTTTACTGTCCATCGTGACAATGTTAAAGAAGTGCAATACTAAATTGGTGGAGTACATTTTTAATGGACCAGAAATCTATGTTTACTCCTTGAACAGAGACAGGATATTTTTTCATACAGCTAATTGTCCCTTTGGATATCGCGTAATAGTTGATGATCAGCTGTTTTCCATCTACAAAACATAGAGCAACCTTATGTACACATGATGGATGTAAGTCCAGTTTTTAGTCTCTTTTTAGCTCTGGTTTGTAGACCACCAACTAGCAAGATGTTCCACTTATTTCACAGGTACCGTACAGGTAGCAGACAGGTAGCGTACTGTGAGTTTTCAGTGGAGCTTGTTTGCTGAAAACAGCTGATAATGAGGTTGATGTGTGTGCTGAGACTGAAACATCCAGTAAATGTAACCCAACACCAAAACAATGGGATAAAACAGGCTAAAAAGCCGTGCACAGCTGGCTGATAATTTCTTGTCGCTTTGTCACAAGTGATCCCTTCCACATTATATTGTGTCCACTGTACTTGTTAACACATACTGAAGATTTACTGTTGCTTACAATACAGTTTCACATAGCCAGACCACCCCTCAGCACTGTGTCAGCGCCAAAAAAAGGTCTGGCTCCACATATCATCATTCTGCTATAGGGGAAAAAAACGCTCTGGCATGTTTGTATTTCTTTAGACCAATCACAATCGTCTTGGGCGGCGCTAAGCACAGGATGCTTCCAACATAGATAGTGCAGATAGCAGAAAGGGAGGAGAATGCCGGATGAAAAAGGCGGCCACCGGCAGGCTTATACATACCCACAGTCTACATATGGCGAGTCAGACTGCTCACAATATAATAATAGCCTACAACAACAACAAATACTGTGTTGTAAAATGGCCCCTTGAAAACCGAACATTACTATCTTCTGTAAAGGTAGTGTTTACTGCCTGCCTGTTGCAATGGCTTGTATTATATTTTACAAGAGCTCACGCTGTTCCATCTGCAGCTTCGTGTGTCAGGTAATGCAGCAAAAAAGCTCAATATTCTATTTCTGTTTGCTTGTCACGCTTATTCCCTCTGTAAAATTTCCACTTTCATGAAAGGTGATTTTTTTATTTTTTTTTCTTGGCTCAGGCCCTGGAGTGCTACATAAAAGCTTGGTTTAGAAAACATCCTCCTGTCTGCCAGGTGACACAGCAGCGCTGCCCACCGCCCCGGGCCTGAAAGTGAGACGGAGAACTGCAAAGAAATGGGGTTGAACTAGTCCCCACTGGGCAGGATGACAGTTGCACAGGTATTCTTTTGCCCACATCCACAGCATGAGCTCATGACTTTGTGCATACATCGGGTGTAAACGTGTATTTTAGTTTGCATTTGCATGTGTCTGTCAGAATCCCGATGACGGCTACAGCTCAAATCGTTCTTTCTTTTCTGGGAATATGACCAGCCGGTGCTAAGATATTCAAAGCATTAGGGAGCTCTCACACGCCTCCACAAAAGGATGGATTATTCACCACCATGCATTCCAGAGAAACTTTATCTGACCATAGCTGGGTGTCCAGACCTCGCTGTTGTTTTTTGTCAAGACAAGAATCAGTATTAATTAAACGTCGATAAAATTCCATCTGTGATCTTTGTCAAAATCTGCTTAGTGACAACCTTAAACTGTGCGATATCACAGCTGGTTTATCCGTGAACAGACTCAGCATGACGGAAAGTCGGAATCCTGGCTCGACGGCACCCCTCGGCATGGGCGTCTTCTCATTGATGTTTGCACAGCATGAAATGGTTAATGGCCCGCGGTTCTGGCACTAATGATCGCCCCGATGGTCAAATTGCTGCTGATTGAAATGCCAGTGATGTCTGAATGTTTTATCTTCGTTGGAGACACGAGCGCGAGCTTCGGAGAACGCTTTAATGTCAGAATGCGGGCATCTCAATTATGAGCCTGTCCAGCATCATAAAATGACAAATAAAACCCGGCCTCATTGGTCATTTGCATAGTGCACTTGTGGGAACAACAATAATGTATTTCAGTACTACAAGAAGACTGGAAAATTAAACTTTATATCTACATCAACAATCAGTTTATTGGAATTTTTTGGGGTTTTGGAACAAATAAAGAGGAACTATGTTGAAAATGACATGTTGTAGAGTGAATCAAGGCGATTGAAATGTGTCAAATAAGTAAAACAACACAGTATACATAAATACATATTGTATTGTAATATCAGAATGGTACGGCCGTGCAAGAAGTAGCAAAGGGCAAATGCGTGCATGTGTTTTACTTCTTGTTTATAACGCTAATGGCAGTTGGAATTCATACATTATTTAAGATGTTTTGTCTCTGACTTTATATCGGTGACCTGACATGAAGGGTTGGGATGAATTATGAAGGCTTGATATCGCCATTTTGCATATGCAGTTTTATGCATCATTATAAACATACAGAGATGTGAGAAGTTAAAGAAAGATCCTGATGGGAGTGGTCTTGTCCAGGATGACAGTGGCCCTATTCACAAGGCACCATGATGTGAATCATACAGTGCAGTCACCACATCGATTCAATCAATTTCAATTTATTTATGTAGCTTGAAATTATTGCAGGAGTTATCTTGAGACATTTTTCATATAGAGCAGGTCCAGACCGTACTCTATAATCAGCCTGGTCGCACCAAACGGTGTATAAATGTCAGTAATTTGTAAGTCCTTTTGTGTGCAATAATAAAGCCTTTGTTGCTTTTGGCATGTCGTGTGTATGCCATGAAGTCTGTACTGACTGCAACGTAAATGCTGGGTGGGAGGCGAGGTGGATGGGTCCAACAAACAGAACTTTCAACCAGGAGACCGGTGTTCGTGTCCCAAAGTGTTGAGTTATTTTGAAGTTACGTTAGTGATGTTAGTGACGGGTTTTCTGTACTTATGTTACGTTGTTTATGTACGTATTTTACTTAATTTATACAGTTATTTAAACCCCAACCATGATGTTTTTCCTAAACCTAACTAAGTGATTTTGTTGCCTAAAAATAACTGCAACCATTTTGCGGTAACAACGTAACATTAAATGATACATAAAGCCTAAAATGCGTTACCATGAAACGCAGAAATGTCGTACTATTTATACCCCTTCCCATGACTTCAGGTTGCTGTAATTTACCCAACAAGAGATCCCTCATGTGCAAGTATGGCAAGAAAAAACTTCCCTTTTAACGGGTAGAAACCTCGGGCAGAGCCTGGTTCCATCTGCTTCGACCGCTTGGGTTGAGAGCAAGAGAGAGCAACAACAAAAATAGCGCAAAGGCTATAATAATAATACAAGTAGGTCTAATAAGAATAATAAAAGCTGCAGTGGATATAATCAACACATTCTCATCGCAACTCTTCATATACTGACGCTTTGTCAGACCCCTCAGTGTCACTTTTCGCTCGTAGTTAGCACGTGCTTAATGTTGTGAATTAAACAAAAACACTTGCTTAGGTTTAGGCAACAAAAGCACTATAGTTAGGTTTAGGAAAAAACAACATGTTTGGGCTTAAAATTACGACGTTTTTACAGTGAAAATGTTGTTGTTGGACATCCATTAAGATATGGCCCTAATAGCAACCACCAATAATTATTTTCTCCTCTTCTCCAATTAATCCACATGTCAGATCTTTATTATCAATAATCAATGTGTCTGTGTGTTTTTTCTACATTAGATGGGATATTTACCGACACCACCATCTCTCAAGCTGTGAAAACGAGGCTTCAGGAAGGAAGGTGTGTGTGAGCATTCATGTGTGTACACATACTTGTGTTTGTGTGTGTGTGTGTGTGTGTGTGTCAGGGGACCTTTGTAAATGTTCTTTGCCATTAACGTGCCGACGGCGACGTTGATGGAACGCTCACATGGCATTGATATTGATCCCTTAAGCTCCGTAACCCGCTTATGATGAATGAGTTGGTGGCTGCTGGATGGCCTATCTTCATGTTGACTGCCACGGGAAGACCTATCTGCATGCAATTAGCATGTCGATGGCATCGCGGTGCCGCCGCCGCTGCTGCTGCGCGTGCACAGACGGAATGACAAGAGCGAGAGAGAAGGAGCAGACCCGGCTCTGCATTATTTAACAGGATGATCGTGGATGCTGCCGGCAGGGGAGCCGGCGTTAGCCTGGTACTGCCGGGCTGATGGGATGCTGCTGCGGCGCTCGACACATCATTTCAGCTCTAGTGTGCCATGAGAAGTAGAAGCATGTAGAAGTAAGTGAAGCAGCTCCCACACCTTTGTACGGTGCCCGAGGCAATTTCCAAGAGTCCATCCTCATCTACTGCGGTGATGCATTTACATGAGATGACATCTGTCAACCTGATGCATCGCTGTAGATCCTGGTGATAACGTGGCTAATGAGAATATAAGCAGGCAGCCATCATTCAGGTGGTTGACTGCTCTTCAAACTGGCAGCTGAGACTGATTTACTGTGAGTGCTCCGAGGCGAACAGGACCACTCAAGGATTAAAGCTCCAATAAACAGCATATATGATATAAACATTGAGTCAAATGAGTCACGTAAAGGGTCAGGTCACACCTTGTGGTATCTAGTTATGCAGATCTTTTTTTTTTCATGTGCTGAGGTTGGAGAAAATAATTTCTTCCACCACTCCAATACTGCTGGTGAATTGGGTTTTGTTTGTGGTGCTCAAAGCTTTAAAAAAAATAAATTTAATAGCAACTCAAACACTACCGGAAGGTATACTTTTGGTACAGACATTCATGGCCCCCTGAGGATGAATTGTAATAATTTTGGTGATCTTTAACTTTCCATCTAGCGCCACCATCAGGTCAAAATGTGTCCAATACTTTGGTGTATGAAATCAATGCAAGCATTTTCAATATTAGCAGGTAAGCATGCTGATATTAGCTCAATGCACCACTGTGCCTAAATTGCCTCACAGAGCTGCTAGCGTGGCTACACTGTAGGCTCTTTTTTTAATGCTCTGTGTTTTAATTCCATAAATCATTGTATCAGGGTGGAAGTAGAAATCTCAAAACCTGAGCAAGTAAAACCAAATCAGCATGGCCTCCATCCCACTGAGAATCAACACTTGTAGGGCTTTTCCATTGGCACTTTTGCCCCGCCGAGTCAAACCATGCCGCGCTGATTTGCGTTTCCATTACCAGTTTTAGCGCATCGAGTTGTACCATCCCCAGAGTGTGCGCCCGACCCGTCTCCAAGCGGGTTGCGGTGACATCTCGCCGACAGCAGCCAACCTGTGATGACCCCTCTTCTCCCCCTCAAACAAGCGTGTGTTGCGAGACTCCACTCATGTCTGTGCAGGAGACCAGAGAGAGATTTTTAAAAGTCTCTGTGTTCAGCTCTCAGTACTTTTGTAGCTTCTAACCGAATCTGTTAAGTTGCTGCAGATGAAAACCTGATTTTGCTGCTTCATAATAAAAGCTTGTGAATAACAAAATAATGACAGACTTTTACTGTGAAGAATTTATAGGACTGGAAATGTGTTTATCACCAAATTAGCGGACCTATGTTAGCAGACATTCTTCAATAAAAAAAATTCACTAATACTGCAGGGGGGAAGACAACAAGCAGCAAAGTAACGAGGGACTTTTACTGTGAAGAATATAGGAAAAGAAATGTGTTTATCCAGCATTTTACAGCCGCTATATGACCACTACTCACAGCCGTGGTTACACACACCTTCATGTGGGTAGCCCTGTTGTAATGGAAATGCAAATCCCTGCCGTGCTGAGTCAAACCGAGTCAAGCCAGCACACGTATGGAAAAAGGGCTTTAGATGCTTCTGGCTCACCTGTTTGTTGGTCTGCATGTTTGGATCCTAACAGAGAGCTGGAGAAGGCACTGGAGAATAAAACAGAGTCTAAATGAATGAATGCAAATTCGATCAAAATCACACACAGCAAATCAAAAGAACATTTTTCTCAGTGATGAACATAAAAGTTCATTCACATATCTGGAGGTCAGAGGTCAAGGGACCCCTTTGAAAATGGCCATGACAGTTTTTCCTCGCCAAAATTTAGCGTAAGTTTGGAGCGTTATTTAGCCTCCTTTATGACAAACTAGTATGACATGGTTGGACCAATGGATTCCTTAGTTTTTCTAGTTTCATATGATACCAGTATCTTCATTCTAACTTCATAACTGAGCCCGCTACAACCTAAAAATCGCAAGTTGCGTTAATGCGTTAAAGAAATTAGTGGCGTTAACACGAATTTGCATTAACATGTTATTATCACGTTAACTTTGACAGCATTATATACAACATGTTTGATAGACTTGCAAAAAACACACAAAGTGAAGGCCTATAGCTCAACACATTGTGGTCCCCTAAGTGTGTGTGTGTGTGTGTGTGTGTGTCAGGAGGTCATCATGGGTCACATTCGTCTTTTGAATTATTCATCACAGACTTTGAAACAAACAGTATAGGGTGCATCAGTTCACTTAGCAGTTGCCAAGTTGGCAACAATAAGAGGAAGAGAGAGAGAGATGGAGGCATCATATAGAGAGAGAGAGAGAGAGAGAGAGAGACGGAGGCGTGATAGAGAGAGAGAGAGAGAGAGAGACGGAGGCATCATAGAGAGAGAGAGAGCGAGACGGAGGCATCATAGAGAGAGATAGTATAGAAATAAACTCCTAGAGCACCAAAGAGTGCAGAGTCAAGGCTATTATTGAATTTGATTATCTCCCAGGCTGTAGAGAAGCATCATCACTGACTTTCCATCGAACATCCCAACTGAGAGCAGTGGAGAAAATGTAGACGCTGCAAGTGTGTGTGTGTTTGTGTAGATCTGATTTAGACTAGATGAAGAGGAGGTTTCTCAATGCAGAGGAGGTTTCTCTTCTTTTTTTCTCTTTCCATTTTTCTCCATGCCCAGACAAGCATCAATAAAACGAAAAATCAAGACTTTCTCCATGCAGCGTCTTTAATCAAAGGGGAAGAAAAGAGGGGCCGTTTCACTACATGACTGTAATCAATAGACGCACAGCCCTTAATGAGCTGCAGGCAGACAGAGGCACTCGGAAGTGCACACACACGCACTGAGCTTCGCCAAAAAAACAACACACACGCCATTTTGAGCCTCATTTGCATGTAAATCAGAGCTTTTTTGGAGGCGAGATGAGATGCTGCAGGAATAAGCTGCTCTCTCACACCATCACCTTGGTCTGAATGGTTACACAAATAACTATTTACATGCTCCAAAGATTACAAAATGTATGTTAAACTGGTGTCATACAAATAAAAGTAGGCAGAGACAGAAGGAAACATCGTGCAATAACATGAGACTGCCTCACTATGTCGAATCTCACATGCTCTGCTGCTCATGCAGCTGCGGCCAAGCTCACATTTTGTGTTCAAAACATAACGAGATAAAGGGGCACAAATTATGCTGGCATTTACAAATTCATGCATAATGGCATCATCATCATATGGCTACTTTGATCAAATCATGGGTTATGTAAAAAGCCTGGTGTATCATGGCACCCCAACTTGAAATACTATCCAAATCCCGGCTTTGCAGCGGTTCATTTCAAAGGACCTATTACACACTCTGAAATTCGTTAACTGAGCCTTTTGTGTCTGGACTGAAAAGAAGAAATGAATGGCAGGACTAAAATATCATCAAAGACTCCAGAAACTAAATATGTGTCTGGGTCCACTGCATAATGCAGACTCCCCCAAACCTCTGTAGAAACAATCAGGAGTTTTTGTTGAACATCCTTTGGAGGCACAATTGACGATGAATAAATCAAGCTTAAGTTAGGCATAAGATCTACTTATAATAGAAAGAGCCAAATAAAGATGCTGTTAACCAGCCCTTACAAAAAAGCAGTATACTTCAAAGTTCAAGTATATATTTCCCAAGTATACTTTATATAGTAAGTATACTGTACGAGTACTGTAGTATACTTATATAAGTGTACTGCTTTAATACTTCTTGGGACTAAATTGGCCCTCTTTTTAGTTTATAAAAGTATAATTTTTTCATTGGCTGCTGGTTCCAGTGTCACATTGAGTGGACAGATATGACCAGCCCTGTCTCCTAAAAATGATGTCCCCATATACAGCTAAACTGCATTGCAAATTGCTTTTCAAAGGAAACATATTTTTGTTTTTGGCGTATCACAAACACGTTTCTAAGCCCCGGGGCCATGCAGGAAACGTCAGCAGCGCGTGGCGGCTGCGGAAACCTGTTGTTTTTTATTTTTCGGCGACCATATTGACAGGTTAGAGCAGCCACACAGCCCGGGTGAGCAGCGCGGTTAGTTAGCGTGGCTCGGCTGCTTGTCAGCTGCGTGTCTTCTAGAGATTCGAGGTCTCGCCTATTTTTACCACGAGCGGTTCACAGCAACAACAGACAGTGAAAATGATCTTTTGACAGTATATTGACATCATACCAGCTACATTACTACACTTCCAATGTCTATATCTGTAGAATATGTAACAGACATTAAAAAAAGTAAAGATTTTTTTTTTTTTTTAAATCAACACTTCCTGCTTTCATTTCAAAATAAATGCACTCAAGTGTTTTTTCTGTGGACAGAATTCCTTCATTTGTGAACACGATTTTGCAGGACAGTGTTCTACGAACTGCAGTTCTCCATGAATGAATAAAGTACGGCATTTTAATTGCGGATTATTACTATTATTTACAAATTACCACATCTTTCTTAACCTTTTTCTGTCTAAAATAAATATAAATGACATTTATAATAAAAATGAAATGGCCATTATGAAAGGCAAACTCTATGTAGAAAGAAAGAGCTGGTAGCAGCAGCAGCAGAAATGCTGCTTGTGTGGACGCAACTCACGTGAGACACACATCAGTTCAGCGAGGCAGCCGTCACGCACTGCTGACGTGCCCAGTGTGGCCTGAGCCTTATGATAGTTCGCGGAAGTCCACGTAGGGAGGAGGTCGGGGAGGTGGATTGGTCAAACAAACACAGGACTTCCACCAGGAGGCCGCTGTTCGTGTCCCGTGTGGAACTAAAAGTCAATGTTCACTAATATTAATTTACGTCCATAGTTTAATAACCTAACAAACGTGGTAATTTTAAGCCAAATCATGATGTTTTTACCAAGTAGTTTTGTTGAATTTTTTGTTTTGTTTCAATTTACAACATTAACCACGTGTTTAAAACTGGAGAACAATCTATATCTTGTTAAGGGTCCACTCCAGTCTGCTTTAAGTCTGTCCTGTATTGATTGACTAATGTTGTTTCTCCACTAATGAGCCAGTTTGGGATTTCCCAGGCTCACTGACAACAAGTCTAATGATTTATTCAACTGAAATCACACATGTGGAAGCGGGAAACTGCACTATTGTTAAGCAATGTCATGTTGTCAAATGCTGTCTCTTCTCTCCTGCACACACTGAGGAGCTTTATGAGATTAACTATAACTTTACTGATGCATTCAAATTAAGGCCGCCTGCCACATTAATCTTTAACTCTACACTACTTTGATTCAGTTTCAGAGAGCGGGACAGGCTCATGTTGCAGGTGTCAGTACCTGGATAGGACTAATGCTTATCTTCCCCTTTTGTTGAAGCGCCACGCTGACAGCCTACCAACTAATCATGCCAGAGGGAAATCTAGCTGTTCCAATATGCAAATAGTCTCACATGAAAACTCGGCTCAGCATAGCAATTACACTGATCTTCTGCTGATGGCTTTCCAGTGTGAAGAGGTTTTATGAAACACCAAATTATATGAACCCAAACAATTAAACAGGGCGTTGAGCTCTTGTGGCAGACAATAATGGGGAAATTTTCAATTACTTCCACAATGTAGTGATTAAAATAAGTAAAACGTTATTAACCCGAAGAGACCCACTTAGACCAGTTTTTGTCTTTTTTTAGGGGGGTACAGGGGGTCTTTAGGGGGAGATAGCAGGTCAACAGTAGATGTCACATAGAAGTGGTGTACATCATCTGGGAACATGAAGATTAATTTGAGGTGCAACTCAGCACTGTGTGTCAAGTCATTCTAGTCGTTAATAAGAAATAAAAATGAATTGATAAATTCAGTCATTCCCATTCTCTATTATGTCTCATAAGTAATGTTTGAGTTGATACCATTTGTTACACAGATTTGGTGCTAAATTTAACAATTTTTTACCACTGGAGAATTGATAAAAAATTATCAATAATCCCTCCAAAATACCACATTAAGACACCAAGACCTTGAGGAACACCATAGAAAAAGCCATGCTGTGATTTGGGATCAAAACCTTTTGACATTTGGAGATTTCTGCAAGAATTGCATTTTTTCGGCGATTGGATAGCGAGCACTTCTGTTGTGTAAACTGCTCAGAAACACCCTTACTGTCAATCTAGCTACGAAATCCATCCTCTGAATGCTCTAGGTCTCTAGTTTGTGGCTGTAAAGTTTCATGAGGCTGTGATTATCCTAGAGGTCACCACAGGTCATTTTATACAGGGAGGTCAAGTTTAAAAAAAATGGTCTCACTACAATGAAATGTCTCCTATAGGGACTAACATCATCACACATCAATACAGTTGGGCTCATTAGATCCACAAGAGTCTCAGCTTCACACTGATACCCAATTTATTTAATTCAAGACTGTTTAGGGACCCCAGTACGCAGAAATATTCAAACACACCATTTTAGAATAGGCAAAAATAACAAATTTACAGGGCATTAAACTAACTGCGATGGTTTTTGCCCTAATTGCATGTGATTATCATAAAGTGCATGTCTGTAAAGGGGAGACTTGTGGGTACCAAGAGAACACATTTTCATTCACATATCTTGAGGTCAGAGGTCAAAGGACCCCTTTGAAAATGGCCAATGCCAGTTTTTCCTCGCCAAAATGTTGCCTAACTTTGGAGCGTTATTTAGCCTCCTTCCCAACAAGCTAAACTGACAAGGATTCTCTAGGTTTTTCATATGATACCAGTATTTTCACTCTTGCTTTAAGACTGACTCCGCTACAGCCTCTTAAAGACAGTAAGGTCGGTCGGGATCCCGCTCTGAGAGGGTTAATTTAGCACTTTTCAAAACCTGGGTAACAAGAGCTTCACAGGAAGTAAAAAATAGGAGAGGATACATACGAAAATAGAGGATCTTTGAATGATTAAATGGCATAAACATAAGCAAGGGCATTAATAGAAAACCCCAAGGAGAAATGAAGACGTCATACCGTTTGGGCAAATATTGCAATAAAACTGCTCTGTGCTGTTCTTTGTAAGGTAGCTTCAACATATTTGAGCAAAGATGTTTTCACAGAGAAAGAAATCCATCAATACTGATGAAGCACAGTGCGTTTGTTTGCAGCCTTGAACGCTTGAAAAGCAATGAAAGAAATGTTTGTATGACGAGTTTTCAGACACAAATATTTCTGTGTGGGTGTCATAGCTCGATGAAAGTGGCTGAAATGCTCATCAATAACGTGACTAAAAACATACTGATCTGCATATTTTTTTGCTTCGTCTGTGCATAATCACATGAACATAATCAGAGTATGTCATGCGCACAGGTTCAACCTTATTTGCATCACATTATTATTGGATTTTTGGTGAGCAAGCATAAATGTAGCCATGAATCAAATGCTAATAAAATGTCCATCTACAATAGAAGGTATACAGTATTGTGTATTCCTGCAGAAAAGTCTTTAAAGCAGAGGACAGGATGGATAAGGGAGTATTTTAATGTCAACCTCCATTATGCGCAGTGAGCCTTAAAAGCTACCGGATGGATGGAAAGTGTGGAGAATGGGTGAGAAATAGTGATTTCGGTCGGCAGCCTGATCACCTGAGGGACGGCAGACAACGAGAGAGCTATGGAGGGATCAGAGGAAGAGCGAGAAGGATCAAGCGTGGAATAGATTGTCAGGTGAACCCCCCTTATTTACACAGATAGCCCTGAGAGCCTATCTTGTGAAGCATTGTACCAGACTGCAGGTATCAACCCTGAGCTAAACGTGTCTGGGTTCAAGATTGTACAGCAACACGAATGTTTTTTTGACACAGCCTCTGAGGATTAGACAAGACAAGTGCTGCAGTAAACAGAACTCTTCTCTGCTAATGTCCAAACACAAAGACATGAAAGGCTCAGCACAGATGGTTAAAGAAGTATCATTCCCTGAAGGCTTGACAGGTGGCTCTGAAAAGTTTGTAGCATCCTCCTTCGTGGAGGACAGCAGCTAGTCAGCGGATACAAGTTACAGTGGATTCCAACAGTGTGAAAGAAGTGTGTCAACATCCAAAGAAACTTCTCAAAACACGACTGGAAAAGAATCCACCTCTGTTGTTCAGTATTCTCCAAAATACCCGAACTTTAGCCTTATTTTGGTCTACCTCATCAACTCCATTCCCAAATAATAGTGATATACATGAACAGTGATGTAAAGTAGTTGCATCATGGCCTTCTATCCCTGAGGCTGTAGAAGTAGCGCAGTTATGCTGCGTTCACACCAAATGTGAAGCGAACTTTTCACACGACGTGATTACATATAAAGTCAATGCAAAGAGGCGAATAGGGGCAAATTTGTGCAGAGCGACGTGAAGGACGCTAAATTGGTGCCATTCACGTATTCGTTTTTTGTCCCAGGTGCGTCCCGTTTGAAAGTGTTGTTGAGTGTGGGGAAATTTTACTTGATGTCTGATCATTCAGTCCTCATCTTTGAAGCCTTTTCCTCCCAAGAAGAGCGACCGTTTCAGCAGGTGGCACAAAACGACATGTTGATGTTCAAGTGATAAAGGCCACAAGTGACTGTAGGAATTATGACGGGAGGAAGGAAGAAGTTGAGAGACGTTATTATAGACCAACAGAAAACATCGGACTTCAACTTATTTCCTGTTTCCAACCAAAAGTCAACCAGCAAATAAATGGTAAATCCACTACTTCTAGTGGACATAAAGAGTTACAATGAGGCAATATTGTAGTGCATTTAGCGACGATATGGCTAACAACATAGGTGCAGGTAAACATCTGGATCAATAGCAGAAAAGATGATTATGCTGCAGGAGTGGTTTGAGAAAATTCGCTTGATGTTTCAACACAATTTTTTTACTGTGGCTGTGCTTCAATTGTAATCCACTGTAACTGCTGTACCTCCACGAAGCCGCATCCAAACTTTTAGAGACACTTTTCATGGGGATCACTTCATAACACTCAAAAGAATTGGGGTGAACTATTCCTTTAAAGAGGAATGTGATGCTCTGGTATTGGAAAGTTAAAATAAGCAATGGACATTGAGTCAGAAACCAAAGGACAAGGACAAAATGGGAATTATTTCTGCTGTCTTGTTAAATGTCTAAATGAATGAACACTGTGCCACTTAGTATTTTCATGTTCCTCCATCCTTGTCAACGTTAAATATGCAGTTCAATAGAACATAACACGACACTGGAGTTCTGTTTGTCATTTATTCTACGTTTAAAAGCCCTTCAACCAATTTCCTCACACAGATGGCACAGCAAATGCGATCAGGGATACCAGCACAATTGTCTCTATCACTCTGCAGCCATTTGTAACCCATATCAGCAATTTTCTTGGCAAACAGAAAAACACTCAACCAAAGCAGCGGCTTATTGCATCCTCTCCAAATTCAATAGCTGGTATGAAATTGAATATTCTTGGGAGTCAGATGAACACTTCATTGCGGAGCTGACGAGCACATTCACTCGCCTTTATGTCTGGTGACTTGAATTACCACTTGTAGAGTAAGAAAATCTATCATTAGCGCATTAGCGCGAGTGGAAATCAAATATTTATGTCACTTGGAAAGGGCTGTGTAGGTGAATGCGGTGCACATTTGGATTACAGCAATTAAAAATGAAGGGATAATTATTCATCTCATATCTTTTGTTTTCTGCCACCTGCGTGCTCTCGCGGCCGTCGTCGAGCGAGCCGCCTGGAAACATTTCCCCGAGGCTTTTACACATTGCTTATTTCCCCAATAACCGCACAGAGGCTTTACAAAATGAACCATTGATCACTGAGGGGAAGACAAAGTAGTATGGATCAGGCTGCTAATTTGAATATGAATGAAGTCTCAGATCAATGAGTGACCCTGCGGGCCTTCACACATGAGGCAACAAAACCAATGTTGGTGGTGGAAATGGGAGATGTGCTCTAATGAAAGATTCACTGTTGCTTTAGAGACATTATGGACACAAAAATACAGATAAAACTCTCCTTTCAATTTCACTTCTGGACAACATACTACAAAGGAAAAAATATAACTGTGCAGTGGGAAAATGTTGTTTTCTTATTTTCAGTTCAAGTCACAAGATTATTGGCTGTGGGCGAAGGACAGAATTAGTGAAGAGTTTGTAAATCGTTTAATCGTGTAGTATATAAATGTTCCATAATATGACAATTGTCAATCACATTTTCTAAGAGCCCAAGGTGACGTCTTCAAATTGGTTCTTTTTTTTTGTCTAGCAAACAATAAAAAAACAACCTGCTCTCACAGGAAGGCGTATAAATACCAAGATATTACTCGGACATTGTCATGAGTACGCATTTTAGCCTTTTCGCGTTTCATTTGACGTTTGACGCAAATGTCCGCAGTTAGGTTTAGGCAAGAAAACCAGCTACTTAGGGTAAAGGCAATCATCCTGGTTGGGCTTAACATAAGTAAGTAAACTAAGTAAAACACATACGGAAACAACATAACCCAACTACGGAAAACACGTGACAAATTTATCACTAACATAACTTACAAAACAAAACACTGGTCAACAACGGTCTCAAACACGGGTCTCCTGATTAAAAGTCCGGTGTTTGTTGGGCTTTCACTGTAGAACCGTAGCAGTTTTAAGACCAACCATGTAGTTTTTTCCTAAAACTAACTATGTGGTTTTGTTGCCTAATCCTAAACAAGTGTTTTTGTTTAATTAATCACGCCTTTACTGCGACCGAAAAGTGACTCCGAGGGGTCTGATAAAAGCGTCAGTATGTGACGAGTTGGAATGAGAATGTGTCGATGGACAGGACTTTCACCCAGGAGACTGCTGTTTGTGTAAAACCAAAAGTTAACGTTCCCTTATTTTAATTTCCGTTCGTCCAAACCATGATCTTTTTTATTAAACCTAACCAAGTAGCTTTGTTTTGTTTTGTTTCAATTTACAACGTTAACCACGTGTTTAAAACTGCGACTGTAATCCAGGAGAAAATACCTCGAAACGTAGTTGAGAAAGCAGTTTAGTTGAATGAGACGGGGCTTTATTAGAAGCTGGAACAAGCAAATGTTTTGCATATTTCCTTAACTATTGATCAATCACTTATCAAAATCATTGTCCATTAAGTTATTTTTCTTTCAATTCAATTCTTCCAGCACAAGTTTTATTTGGAAAGATGGAAAGGAAACTTAATTTTGAGTTTTTAGAAGTATAAAGACTGAGGCCTGATTGGAAGTTCAGGAGTTTAGAACACAACTAAACATGCAGCATGAATACATGTGGACATCCCAGCTCATCTGTTGTGAGTCCATTCATTTCTCTTCATCTTTCCCATCATGCACTAAGCGAAAGAATCTGCATGGACAAATCCCCCGTCTCTTTCAGGGCTAACACAGATAGGAAAGGAGTGTGTGCACCGTTTTGAACATCCACGCCACCTGACTTGCACGTCTTTGAACTGTGGGAGAAAAGCTGGAGGCGTGATCTTCCTGCTGTGCAATGACAGAGTGAGTCACTGCACAACATTCAGCAACAAACCGAAGGACTATGTTATCAAAATGATGAAAACGTACATCCAGCAACAGAAAACATGCAGCCTCATTATAACAACTGTAACAGCAGACAGACAACTCTAAAGACAATCCCACAAAAAAAAGCCACTTTAAACAAGTTTACATGGACACAGGTTTGCTCTAAATGAGCCTATGGATTTCTGTCTGCATGATGGAGGGAACATTGCTGCAGTGTCCTAAAATGCTTAATTTCTTCTTCTGTGGGACTGACAGCGGCTCAATATTTCCAATTAACATTTTAGGTTTGAAAGAGGACGTGGGGATCCAAAACATGTAGCTGTTAAGAACAAAGATATCTTTTGCTAAGATCAACTTTTAAACTAAAGCTTGTAATGCATGATCCTGAAAAACGACATTCAAAGTTCCTCCGGCTCTTTGTAGCATCAGTAAAGTTTCATCGAATTCACTTTTCAGACAGTGAACAAAACAGAAGATGAGTTCAGTTCTTCTCCATCATAGATCACTGTCCCCGAGTGAAATTGCCTAAAATATTAGGAGGCATTTCTTTGTGAGAAAACGTCATGTTGAATTTGTTCTCTGTTGCTGAAAATGTTCTTGTAACTGCATTTCAGCAGCTGAAAGAAAAAAGGTATTAACATGTCAACACGTGTTTTGTTCTAGAAAATGACACGTTTTTATGTGATGTTTGCAGCATAAAATTGACCTGGGAAGACCACATGCTATGAATTTGAATAAAACACCAACCATCCATTCTTATTTTAGGGCAATTAGATGAAAGAAATCCATATTTATGACGTAGTGAAGTTTAAAAACGGGTCAGATTTAACCCGAGGAAAACGGGAAGGTTAAACACGCGGTTAACGTTGTAAATTGAAACACACCAAAACAAAACATGCAACAAAACTACTTGGTTACGTTCAGTAAAAAACATTATGGTTTGTCTTCAAATGACTTTGTTTGTTTGACGTTATTTATGCTAAGGATGCAAATTTAAATAAGTGAACGTAGATTTTCTTTTCATGCGGGACACCAACAGTCTCCTTGGTGAAAGTCTGGTGTTTTTTGACGCACCCATCCACCCCGACCTCCTCCCTACGCGGCGTTCGCCACTCTATACGTCCCGCTTCCCATGCTGATCATCACAAAAAAAAAAATCTATGTACACGAATCAATACATTAAATTTTGTGACTATTTCACAAACTGCTGTGCGACTGGGCTGATAGTTTAGAAGGGACAAAGATGAGCACAAATATATCTGAGCTGCAACGACTGGTGGTGCAATTTTCTTTGCCTCTTTACCCGACTGTATCTCTGTCTCTTGATCTGTCTAATAGAAACCCATACAGCCTACCTGTACACTCACTGCGTTCATGATAACACAGAACGGGCCCTTGGCTGCACAAGTATGTATTCACCTTAAAACACGAGATAACAGCCCAAAATCTGTTACGTCTCCTCCTCCTCCTGTGAAATGTAATTGGGTGGAAGAGCAGCGGTTCATGTCCTCCACCTGATATTACCTTGTCTGCATTACACCCTGATAATGTTCAGCTCACCACCCCCCCGCCAGCACAGGCGCAGTAAGTGATGGTGGACTGTTTCACTGGCTGAGCCCCATAGACTTGCAGGATTCTCCTTAGTCCATATTGACTTTGTCTTTACAGCTGTCATGAACTAATTTCATGCTTGGCGTGGCTCTTCTTCTCCAGCGGTCTCCTGCTTGTGGGTACTACGGCGAGGAAATGTAGCAGGGAAGCAAAATGTCTGATCATCTGATGCTAATGAACCGTACATGCTCCGATAGAGTGTCATCCTGCTGTATTTAAGGGATATGGTGTCTTAACATGGCCACGCCTTGCAAGATATAAGTGTGCATTGACACAAACAAGATGTATAATTCTAAAGTCTGTCTGGAAAATGTTATTTAAGATGTCATTTTAAAAAGATTAATTCATAGTAAGTCAATTATTTCATCGCAAAACCAAGATTGGAAAAAGCCTCATAATTAAAAAGAACTAATCAGGAAACAAGACAAAGGCAGTAACAAGAACTGGTCCGGCAAAATGAGTATTATAAATGGGGCTAGTCTGGGGAACTCCTCATGACTGCTAATATTAGTTCATAGTTAATTGACATTAAAAGTCTCAAGGCAAAGCCATCTGTCTTCTCACACGTCCGTCCATAGAAGTTAATCTTCCCAAAGTGAGTGCTGCACGGACTGAAAAAAAGTTTAGTACGGATTTAAATAAGAGAGTTTTGTAACATCTCTACAATTCATCCGCTGGTTGAGGTGAAAATCAGGTTGCTTATATGTGTAATTTGCAGCCGGCAAAGAAAATTGCACCACCAATCGTTGCAGCACAGATACATTTGTGCTCATCTTTGTACTTTCTAAACTATCAACACAGTCTCACAGCAGTTCGTGAAATAGTCACAAAATTGAATGTATTGATTCATGTACATAGACACGTGATGGTCAGCACAAAATCAATTTGTATGTAATCCACGTAATTGTGAACCGGGAAGTATAAAGAGCGGCAAACGCTGCGATGGGAGGAAGTTGGGTGGGTCAAAAAACACCAGACTTTCGCCCAGGAGACTGTTTGTTCCTCGTGTGAAACCAGGAGTCAACGTTGATTGTTATTTGTCACGTTACTTCTGTATTTAAGTAACGCAACTTCTGAGTTATTTCAACCCAACCACGAACTCTGTAGTTTTATTTTGAAAAGACTAGAGCGGAAATTGACATGTGCGTCACGTGTTGCTGGACATTTGTAGGAAAATGCACTAAAAAGACATTGTTGAAAGTCGTGAGCATCACAAAAAGTGAAATTCATCTATGTACACAAATCAAATAATTTTCATGACTGGAGCTGAACACTGAATAAAACATTTTCAGGCAACCAGAACTATTATAAGTAACTTTGATGAACAGAAAACACACTGTGAAAGGGTTAAAGTTCTAAGACGAAAACACGGACAACTCCCAGACCGAACAACGTCGTGGTAGCGACCTGTCAATCACAAGGTAGCCCCGCCCTAAAGCATCCGCTGCTTTATGGTCTATTTGACTCTAAATGGGACCATCATTTACTAAATGAACATCATGCTGTATTGAAGAAGACTTGAAACTAGAGATTGAAACCATAAACTCATGTTTACAATGTTTACTGAGGTAATAAATCAAGTGAGAAGTAGGCTCATTTTCTCATAGACTTCTATACAACCAGAGGAGTCGCCCCCTGCTGGCTGTTAGAAAGAATGCAGGTTTTAGGCACTTCAGCTTTGGCTTCACTTTTCAGACCCGGAGGTAGCCCTCTGATTTGAAACTATTCCAACCGGAAATTTTAAACAATTTAGGACTTTTCAGATTCTTTTTTTAGGTGATTTTTTCATTTCAAATGTTTGTCAGTAGAGAGATTCCTGCAGATAACCTCACATACCAGTGGCATGGACATCAACACAAAGCTTTTGTCCTCACTTACAGACAGTGGTGCAGTTTCTTAATTGGACCCTGATTTTAAAGAGATGGTTTTGCAACTTGTTTTATTAGAGCAGTTAATCATTCACGCTGAGCTTCCAGCTGTCAGAGAGCTCCTCACTTCGTGGCAAATGCAGCTAAATGAGGTGGTTTAAATTAGCCCGCGCCCTACTAAAAGACATTAAACACATGAGTTTAACAAATGCACCAGTTAATCTACTACACAAAGACTAAGCACAACGCGAGTGATGGTGTGATACCAGTCGTGGCAGCGAACCAAAAAGCTGGAGGGAGGCAGCGAGGCCACGAGACTCATTTAAAGGAGGGAGCTAAACTGAAATTGACTGTGAAGCTGGTGGGACCCATTAAGAGTAGTTTTGTTTTCAAATGCATTTCCAAGCTAGTGAGGTGGTTACTAGCTTAATGTCACGTTTGATTCTAAATGGGTTGATTAAGAAGGAAAATCTCCAGCTGATCCAGTCAGTTCCACTGCTTTTTGGTTTTGACGTCTTCTTTATGCCGTTAGATGTGTAATGGGCTGACTGTGTCACTGACTGAGTACTGACTGCTACAAGCTGGTCCTCTAATGGAATTTGGAAGCAGGACATGTACTCAAAATGGAGATTTTTTCCGTTCTAGTATTGATGAATTTACTTAAAGCTGCAGTCTGTAGGATCTGTCGGTATCTAGCTGTGGGGTTACAGATTGTAACCAACTGAAACTTCTCCTGTGTGCCAAAGCGTGTAGAAGAACTACGGCAGCCGACGCGAAAACGTGAATGTTCCTCTATAGAGCCAGTTCATTTGGAGCAGAGAGGGAGAGGCGGCGACAGCAGCGAGTAACGTTATCGACTCCAGTCAAAGCAGGACAAATGAACAGTGTTTGGCTTGTCCATTCTGGGTAGAAACATAGCTGGCTCCGTGAAGAGGAGCCGCTTCTTATGTAGATATAATCGGCTCACGAAAACACAACGATTCTTATTTTCCAACGAGATTAACTAAATTTAGAGTATTGATTCATGTACAGAGACACGATTTTCAATCGTCGGGGTGGATAGATGGGTCATAAAAACACCAGACTTTCACCCAGGAGACCGCTGATCATGTCCCGTGTGAAACCAGAAGTCAAAGTTGATTTATTTGTCATGTAACTTCAGTACTTAAGTTACGCCGCATCCAGAGTTATTTTAACTCAAACAACCACCATCTTTTCCTAAACTAAGTAGTTTTATTGTGAAAAGACTGGAGCAGAAATTGACATGTGCGTCACATGTTGCTGGACATTCGTAAGAAAAAGCACAAAAAATATGTTGTTGAAAGTCATGCTGAGCGTCACGAAAAAAAGGGGACATTTGTGTCAAATAGATTAAATTTCATGACTATTTTATGAACTGCCGTGAGACTGTGATGTAATTTCAGGTGATTATACACCAAAGAAAACAAACTTATTAATATCATATTCCATATCCGCTAATAGATCCCCCTAAATGCTGCACAATGGTCCTTTCAGTAAAGGATCTGAGCATCTCTTCAGTATTTTATCAAAACTAATATTATAGTGATGGAATTTTGCTTTTGAGATTATTTGTCCTGTCTGGTCTTTACTGTTGAAAATGTTCTCTATTGTTGTTTTTATCATTTTCAGGCTTTAAAACTCAAATTGTCCTGTATTATTAAGCTGTATTATTTTAAGAACAGCATTGAATAAAAAAAAAACAGCGAGAGGTTTAACAAAAAGCTGTCAGAGCAGAGAGTAGAGTCATCCAACCGCTCTTCTCTTTCACTCAAGCCTCTTTCCTAAAGCCGTTGCTCTGTCAAAGGTATCGCAGTCCGGTTAGCCCCGCGCTAACTGCCTTCCGGCTAGATGCTGCCTGGTCTGATGGTGGTGGTAGTTTTTTTTGGTGGTGGTGCGGATTGACCGCTGCAGGGCTGAGAGGTTGGAGGTCAAGGCTGGAGCAGCGATGGGACTCCGGTAAGGGAGATGTGTAGCCCCGCGGACACACACTGCATGAAATGTTTATACCTCCGGCAGCCTGGAGTGATGGATAGATGGAGAGAGGTGGAGCGAGGAGGCAGCGGTGGGGGGGATACGAACAGTTGGAGGGAAGGAGGAGGGGGGTAGAGATGGACGGAGATGGAGAGAGAGAAAAGGCCGAGGTCAACAGCCTTCAAGGCAACAACAGATAGATACAGTTGCTTCAGAATCACATGTGTAAACAGCATGAGGGGAGATACTAAATCGTCCCAAAATACACAAACAAATAGGAGAAGAAGTCTGCACCTGAGCCATCTCTACTATCTAGACACTAAAAAACAGGAGAAACTACTGGTCCGATGGGTTAAAGGGACCAAACCAGTGGCTTTAAATGCTTCACTCCATTAACTATAAACCACTTATTGTATACGTTATGCACCACAACTAACCATTCTGCAAACCAAATCTGTTTCTGGTTCTGTTTTCTGTCTGTGCAATATGAAGTTCATCAAGTTTATTATTTTTGAGATAATCCAGAGCAGACTTTGCAGTTCATTGCTGTCCTAAAAGCAAAATGTTAACGTTGTATGCACTGCAATAAACAACCGTTCAACCCCTTAAACTCACTGATCACAAATTCTCCAAAGATGACAAAACAGATGATATCTCAGGGGGAGAAATGTGTGTAAAACAATGCATCGAGAATACTTCCATTTGAAGAAATAATGCAGCCATTACTAGAATTAGTTGGTAATTCGGTTGTATGCCTCCGCCAACCAGTCAAGCTGCAGTTTAAATCCATCGTCCAGCATGTCCAAAATGTCCTCCTGTTAGATATTTATGTGAAATTGTCATAATTAGCACATTAATGCTTGAGTTATGGCCACGGTGACCTTTGACCATCAAATTCTAATCAGTTCGTTCTTAGGTCAAAGTGGATGTTTGTGCCAAATTTGAAAATTGCACTGAAAGGGAGCTACAGTGTGCAGACCTTCTTCCTCTTCTTCTTCTTCTTCTTCTTCTTCTTCTTTTCATTGCCAAATTTGAAGAAATTCAGTTAAGGTGTTTCTGAGATATCACAAGGGGTTAGGCTTAGTGCAAATGCATCCAACTGCTTCTTAAAAGATTTTATTTTATGTTTTAATTATCATCATTGTGTCAATCTGCTTCTCTGTCCCTCCCTCCAGCCTCATTCCAAACCTGTTCATGGCCATTTAGTCCATCAAATACCCTCTAACCTTTCCACTGGGTCCACTCATATCACTGACTCCTCTGACTCCAGACACTCCTTCCTCCCACCTCCTCACCTGTTCCCACTTTGCCCTCATCAGTCCTGCAGTCATCTGACCTTCCCGCCCGTCTGCTCACCTGCTTCCCATTCTCCCTAATCAGCCCAGTTGTACATATATACTGGTTCATTTCCACTTGAATCTGCATTTGGGTCCTTCCCCTGTTGCTTCACACACACACACACACACACACACACACCAGCTGTGACAAGTATTTCTATTTTATTAGCATGAGTAGAATCCAACTTGTATGAAGCACAAAAAACACCTTATTTAGAGATATAAGGGTTTCACCAGACCTACTGCAATTAAACTGCAGGTGACGACACTGTGATGAAGTATGCAACATGAGCAAGATTAAAGATTAAGATTAAAGCGTCTACATTGATTTAATACCATGAGGACACTAATTGCTGCGAAAAACATTGGTTGGTAAATACATAAAAAAAAACTAAAACACCTTAAACTGCAAAATAGTAAATAAAGGTTAAGCTTAGATGACTTGTAATTAAGGAGATACTTGAAAACACACTGATGTGCTCCTTTAGCTGTTTGATTTTCTTTCCATGTTAAATTAAAAGAATCCTTTATTTGTACTTCATATTCTTCATAAAGCCATCCTTGTGATTTTCTGCCAGGCTGCTTTTCTCTTTGACGGAGCTGTTGATCTGGTGTCTTTGAGCCAACGCACCCGGAGAAAAACACTAACGCAGTATCAAACCTGTTTACTCACACTTACTGAGGGTTTCATGTACTGAGAGGAGGCACTGGTATTGACTCTACTACAGGAAAATGCTCAACATTCAGCACATTTTAGAGCTGCAAAGAATGCTGAAATATTGAATTCAAAGAGAAGTAAAGTTACTCTTGTCAGCAGCACGCTTTGTACTGCCAACATCAAACTTTTGTCTTTCATAGCCAGAGGGCTTTGACACTTAGAAAAACAATATAAAGCTCTGAGGGCCATTCAGATGTTTAGGTTCTGCTGTGTTTAGATATTCACACTGTTTGGGGGAGAAGTTTGCAGACAAGTCTGAAAATCCTGAGGTTTAACCCAAGAGTTAAAGTGCCTGCAGAGCAATTAACCCACAGAAATAGTAGTGGCAACCTTAACAGTCCCTTCAGCACGATGCTAAATAACAGCTTTGAGTTTTTGTCCAAATACCTGCTTTGAATATTAAAATATTCTGATGTCTTCTCATGAGAAAAGTGTCTAGACTTGTTCACAAACAATCTCTGTATTTTATCACGGCCAAAATAATTCACGATAACAATAATATGTCAATATCTTTAGAAAATCTGAAAACTAAATAAATAATGCTACCAGTCAAATTTACTCTTTAATTTTAGGGTCAAAAAACAGACTTTCACCCAGGAGACCGGTGTTCATGTCCTGTGTGAAACCACAAGTCAGAGTTGATTTATTTGTCACGTAACTTCAATACTTAAGTAACGCCACTTCTGGTGTTATTTAAACCCAAACTGCCATCTTTTCCTAAACCAAACTAGTTTTATTTTTAAAAGACTGGAGTGGAAATTGACATGTTGCTGGATATTCATAGGAAAACGCACTAAAAATACGTGAAAGTCGTGCTGAGCGTACGAAAAAAGGCAAATTAATGTCTATGTACACGAAGCGAATAGATTCCGTTTTGTGACTCCTTCACACACTGCCGTGAGACTGTGTTAGAAATCAATGAAATCATGAACCAGGAAGTAAAAAGAGCGTCAAACGCCTAAACCTAACTAAGTAGTTTTATTTTAAAAAGACTGGAGTGGAAATTGACGAATTGACATTCGTAGGAAAAAGCACAAAAAATACACTGTCGTAACGTAACTTCCGTACTTAAGTAAAGCCACTTCCGTAGTTATTTTAACCCAAACCACGATTTTCATAAACCTAACTAATTACTTTTGTTGCTTAAACTTGTTTCCTGTGAAGACAGAAGTGTAACAAGCAGAAATTGACACGTGTTGTTGGACATTCGTACGAAAATGCACAAAAAAATGAAGAATAACTTTCGTAATATTTCACACAAACCGTTGTATGAGGATACGTTGATTATTTATACCTGTGCTTGTCTTGTCATAGATGTTTTGCATCGGAGCTAATTACTGTAATGTCTACTCTGTATATACTTACACCTAAGTGTGAACGATGAGCGGTATCTTACAAGATTTCACGTGGGAAAAAAGTAATAAAAACTTGTAGAAAGTGTGGTCATTGGTAAGAGATGTGATAAACTCTATAATGGATGTCCAGAAGTGGGTTTTAGTTAGATGTTAGAAAAGTTCATAACATCAAAATAAATTCAGTTCCTACCAGCGGAAAAGAGAACACATCATTATTGTCCTAATTAAATAACACGGTGCTCTGTGGAGCTCATTTTGACATAACCTCCATTTATTATTTTAGACTGCGTCATGTTTTATTAAAAGTGCTTCATTCTAAATTGTTGCATTAGCAGTGTACAAATGTTCACACTGCACAAAGACAGAAAAACTTGTTTGTTTTGGAGGGCCTTCGAGGACCTTCCGTTACACTTCTATTTTTGGGAAGTAGTCTCTCAGCGTTTCTTCCACCTGTACCGCTAAACCTCACAACAAAGCTCAGGAAGACACATATTAATGCCGACCTTCTCGCCTTTTTAAACTCAACTCCATATTTCATGGTGACTTTGGTTTTCACTTCTCACTTATCTATAGTTCCAAAAGGAAAGAAAAGTAAAAAGTAAATAGATTCTGCCTTCTCTCCTGTGAAGGAAAGCAAGGTGACAACATCACTCTGAGGTTAAAAGCTCTTTTCTTTAAGGTAAAGCTCAGAGTTGAGAGAAGCCGAAGCTGTGATTGAAGTCGAGGAAAAAGCGTTAAAGCATCACCGGCTTGGTCTCACTTCCAAGGCGCCAAATACCAGCGGTTGGGCAGCAGCCCGCGGTGTCTTGATGTGGCAGCCCTGAAAATACACTTCCCTTGACAAGTAATTGAGAATGCAGTTTAGTTGTATGGGAATGTAATTTTGCAGGACACAAGGTTCAACACCGGAGCACAAAGCATACTTTAGCGTCTTTATGAGATGCACCAGACTAACAACCAACTAATTATTAGAGCAAGTGATGTAGTATTAAGAATGAGAAGTCCTCTAAGGGCGGGAGGGAGGGGTGGTTGTGTTACGTGCGTAGCTTACGTTTTAAGCCAAATCATGATGTTTTTTTCTAACCCTAACCAAGTGGTTTTGTTGCCTAAATGTAGCTGCCACCGTTTTACGTTAACCACGCGTGAACCTTCAGAATCAAGATAAAATATGATGAGTAGGGATGAGAGCACGTTGAGCATGCATGGATCCACTCTTCTCAGTTCTTATCCATCCATCCATCCATCCATATGAGGCCACTTACAGTCCCCAAAATGTCCTTTTCCAAAGCAACATCCTTCAACTCCTCTTGTAACATCATCCAGAAACAAATTCTCAGGTCAGCTGAAATACATATACCATATGTATGTTTGTAAGTTTTGGGTGTATGTGCCCAGATGTCCCTCGGGGACGCTCCTGGCTATTATCAATGCATTTATTAATAGGACTGGATGCAGTGCGGCGGTTGTTGGCAAAAAAGTTGGTGTGTAAAAGTGACCGACTACGATACTGCAACAAAAACATTCTGTGTGGCCCGAAAAGCGTTTTCCCCATACGCCGCCATTTTACTTAATATGTCTGTCAATTATTGCTCTTTGTATGATGACTTTTTAAACCATCAAGATGTAATATAGTTGTAAAACTTCCTCAGAGCCTTGATTGAAGCTAACAGCAGAATTTCGGGAGCAGGACCACACCTCAACCCGTGCCACTTCCCGTATTTCCTATAGATAAAAGCTTAGCCCACTCCTCTCGTTCCGATATCTTGAATTAGAGTTTTGACTAGTCAAAATGACATTGCAGATATCTCTAATGAATGTCCTGTCTAGCTATTAAATGTTGAATCGGCTTGCCATATGTCGTACCCTATGTGACCACCAGCCAGTGAGTCCATCATCTCCTCCCTCCAGCACTGACTGCACTCTGCAAGTTAATCCCCAACCCACGAGTCCTCCACGTCCAAAAACTTAAAACTGTCCTATTAAAAGATGCAACATTAACTTTATGTGTTCGAAGATCACCGCCTCTGAAATCCACCTTTTATGTGTTAAGCCTATTGGGAGCCGGCTATAAGGCCTTCCACTTCAAAAGGTCCTGAGCAGCATGAAATGAAGTAATTACAACAACATAATTGTGTTTATACAGGAGTAAGAACAAAGAGCTCTTAAAGGGAATGTAGCCAAGTGTGTACATTTTGCTCGTAAGTGAAACATTCATTACGGCTGATCAAAGTATATCCAGCGGGGCAGAGAGTGGGAGGAGAGACGAAAGAGTGATGCAAGCGCTGCCTTTCATTTGCTTAAGGGACAACAGCAAAGAGAAACGCACCCCGCAGCCCCGACGCCCTGTCCTAATGTCATCATCATCACAGTGTGAGCGAGACAGAGAGAAAACACAGTGGAAGAAAAGAGAGTCTACCACAGGAAAAAGTTTGCATTCAGTTTACACCGAGTCATCTGTGAAGAAGGCAAAGTCAGATAGAGCAGAAACACGAGTGTTGCTGTGAGATAAATCCGACAGCCCGCAGCATCACTGGCATTTTAGTCGAGTTCGGTCTCTGAAGCCGAAGTTTCAAAGGTGTTTTTAACACCAACAGTAATTGGTTATTTTGGTTCTTAGCAAATACATAATTCTACATGTCTTTTTTTGGAGGGGGTTGTAAAAGGAATAAATCGACTAGAAGGAAGCACAGGCTCTTTGCCCTCATGAAAGACGTCATGCAGAACCTGCATTTGGAAAATTCTCATCGAGAGAGAGTGAAGACAGATATGGCAACCTTTTATCAAACACTTCAATAATATATTCGACATCCACTTACTTCTCTCACTCCATTATGCCAAATTCACACCAGGCTCGCCACAATAATTACATCAGTCAGTGGCCGGGAGGTGTGTTAGTGTGTTTCAGGCGGAAAGAAGTCTTTGTAACGCAGGTCAACATGTCCCAGGATCTGTTTACTGATTGGCTGCAGGTACTTTCCGGCCTGTGTGTGTGTTTGACCAATCAGTGACAATCATCCTTGTAATCTCCACCCCGAAAGTTCCTGTAATTTCATAAAATACTACCCTAACCAGGGCCTTAGACCCTGGTCCCAGTGGCCAAAACACAACGAGTTCCTCAAAAGGCTCCTAGTCACGGGGGAAAGTTCCTTCGGTCGAAAAAGGGCTCTAGGGGAATCATTGTCTATGATTGATCTACACTGATCAGCCATAACATTAAGACCACTGACAGGTGAAGTGAATACCATGGATTATTTCGTTGGCACCTGGCAGTGGGGGGGATATATTAGGCAGCAAGTGAAGATTTTGAACTTTGATCTTTGTGTTGGAAGCAGAAAAAATGGGCCAGCGTAAAGATGTGAGCGACTTTGACAAGGGCCAGATAGTGCTGGCTAGATGAATGGGTCAGAGCATCTCCAGAACTGCAGCTCTTGTGGGATGTTCCCGGTCTGCAGTGGTCAGGACCTACCAAAAGTGGTCCAAGGAAGGAAAACCGGGGAACCGGCGACAGGGTCAGACCCGAGGCTCATTGATGCACGTGGGGAGCGAAGGCTGGCCCCGTGTTGTCCGAACCAATAGAAGAACTGTCATCAACGCGTCATCAGTTACACTGCGCATGTGTTATGCCCTGTGGTCTTGATGCTCAGACTGATCGGAATCATTAAAAAAATTCCTGAAAACAGATCATGATCCGGATAGCCACCAAAATCTAATGAATTGTTCATTGTGCCACACCCCACCCCTCCAAAAAATGTCATTCACATCCATCGCAAACTTTTGGAGTAATCCTGCTAACAGACAGACAGACAGACAAACCAACGGCGGTGAAAACATAACCTCCTTGGCCCAAGGCCTTTGGCCATGGCGGAGGTAATAAAAACTGATGAATATTAGTTTATACCAGAGATTCACACGCCAACTTCACACCAGAGGGGTGAATTATTCAGTTTTCTTTCCTGGGAGTTAAATGTAAAATCAAAAGTTTAACATAAAAATGCTGTTTTAGTGTACCTTATTTTGTTAATTTCACTCTTTTAAAGTCACCAGAATGCAGGAAACAAAGTATAAACTCATATTTTTCATTCATATCACTCCATGTAATGATGAACATGTACAGTACATGGTTGCATAGAGACCTTGAAGCTTAACTCCAAGTGTATGTGAGTTTGTGTGTATCAAGTCGCACTTGTGCTTAAAATAACCCAGGGACAATTAGTATTCAGAGAGCCTGTTGAATGCATAATAGTAGGTAGTGTGAGTGCAGGTGTGTGTGTGTGTGTGTGTGTAGTTTATTAACAGCAGTGGAGCTCTTCACACACAGCTGACAGGCTGCTGCCTGTCTCATTAGAGCAACACACAGTGTGAATGTTGAGAGTGTGTGTGTGAGGGTCTGTCGTGGTGTGTGTGTGTGTTCTTGTGCATCTTCATTGGAGTTGAAAAACGCTCCAAATGCAAATCTGCGTAGAAACGGCGCCAATCGTAATAAAAACGCCAACATTTTTAACCACCGTTATTCATCTTCTCTTTATTTCTCTCTCCCATCGATGAATGACTGCGAGCCGCTTCATCTGTTCTGTCGGAGTCCTGGCAGGAGGGAGGGATGAAAAGAGAGGAAAGGGCACGCAGTGAGCCGGCGACAGCCAGAAAGAGAGCGATGCTGGAGATGTTCAATTAAGCTTCCCCTTTTTTTTTTTTTTTTGCGGGCGCCCGGTGGTTCGTTAATCTAGTGGAGATAAATATTATACAGCATTAGCTCCATTCATCCTGCAAAATCAATTCTCTCCTTCCCCTCCTTTCTCCCCCCTTTTTCCTCTCACTTCTCTTTCACTTATTCAATAGGAAAAAAAGTGCCAGAGAAAATAAATGGCTGCCTTTATAATAAGTGGTCCTAATGCAGATGAATGGTGCTGGATCTCAGAGCAGTGGAGCCTCTCACCCGTCTGCCACCTACTTTCATTTAGCTCCATAATAAACAGCAAGCAATCTCCCACAGCTTCAGTCTTTAACTCCAATATTTTAGTTTTTTCTTTTCCACTGGAATCCATTCCAGCTCTCACTGCAGCGTGCTCATGGTAAATATGGGTTTAATACACAAAAATAACTAAATAAAGGCTGATTAGAGACGAAGATCTAGAAAAGTGCTGTATAAATGCAGCTCATTTACCATTTAACTCTACAAACTGGAAGCTTGGAGTTACCAGGGAGGGAAGTGAACGGAATTAGTTTTTAATCTCCAACTTTATGGAAGTGCAATACTAAATAGTTGATCATGTGTAAAACACATTAACTTGGTTTGCTTTTATTCGGTGTAAACAAAACAAAATAATTACAGATATCCCAGACCGTCTAAATGTAACACAAACAATATGTTTAGAATCAAACTGAAGCAAGCAAAACTTAAAGCGGCGGTAACTTCATTAATGATTTAAATCTTCTGATGTGGCATTGTGATCTTACGTATGTAGCATTATTAACCTGATTGCTTTTCTAGCCGCTGCGCTCAGGATGAGTCCAGCACCATCAAAACTGTAATTTTTCTTTAAAGCACAAGTCTAAATATGGTTTCCTCCGAAGAATCACAATAAAATATACTGTTGTGTTAATTAATTGTAATTTAAAGGGTCGAATAAGTAGGTAAAATACTTTGTAGGCGGACGTTTTACTGGCGTCCAGTAGTCGTTTTCAGTCCAAAATGGCAAAAGCATAGCTCTGCTGCTGGAACGAACAATTTACCTTCACTTCTTATCAATATATAGTAAGTTCTTTGGCTGTAGTATAGACGGCATGAAACTCCATCTGGGTTGGAGGTTGGGGCGATGGATGGGAGACCACAGGAGTTTCACCCAGGAGTCCAACAACGTGTAGTCGTCTTTGTGTTCACAAGCATTAAGTTTCACTTTCAATTTACAAAACTTAGTTATTTTAAGCCAAAACACGTTCACTTTTCTTAAACTTAACTAAGTTGTTTTGTTGCCTAAACCTAAAGAAGCCTTTTTGTATGTGTTCAAAACGCAACGTTTTACGACATGTTAGAACATGTTGCTTTTAAGTTCGCTTTCACTTTTACAACGTAGTAGGTGTAGCAGGCCCCTAATGACCCACATCTATGAGGCTTTTAATGACTGATAACGCACGTTTAATGAGCTGACATCAATCAAATCAGGTGCTTTGCAGGAACAGTGCCATTATTACTCTGGACAATCCACAGAACACACGCTCCGTAGTTTTCATTGGAACGACTTTCTACTGAAGAAATGAAAACTGTGGACAGTGTTATAATCTGTGTTTACCAGCCCACCTATACCCAACCCCAAAACTCATTAGGTGAGGGCTCCCCCCTCAATGTAACCTCCTGGTTTCAGCTACACTCTCAGGTCACTGTTTTGGTTTTCTGTTTCGGTTCTTATCAGTGTTTCCAGCAGCAGCAGGCAGCTCCGAGAACCCACCACGCTACATGTCCAGCATCAAACAGCAGACAGAAAGTGGAGCATTTAGCAGCTAATGAGCAAGATATTTCTCTCAGGAGTTAGTAAGAGACCAAAAATAGGAGATATTGGACTTATTACTTCTGCCAGATGACCAGAAATGTTGCTCCAGATGTGCTGGATGTGTAAATAGGCAATTTTAGTTTTGCTAAAAGATGCCATATCGTCTCTAAAGGAGATGTTGTGTTTACTGAATGAAACAACATATCTGAACCTTTATCTAAAGCTCAAAGTACTCATGTTTCCCACAGACTATAGAGGAGGACAACGTGTGAAAAGGTGAAGCTCAAAGAAGTGTCAGACTGGTCATTTTCTGTTGTTGATTAAACTTGGTTAAAGTGTTAATTAAACCGCCTACTCACAGTGGAGCCACACTCCTTCAGCAAGGCACACGTGTTCCCGTTACACAATCAAAAAGTGTGTTCACAAATACAGATGCGGAAAACACATTTGATAGTATCTATTGAGTGGATGTGAAAGTGAGACCAAGGTGAGAGATGAAGAGGCACAGATACGCTCACACCTTTAGCTCTGAACAGGTGGAAACACACCCCATAAATGTTTCACAATGCCGTGATTCCCACTGTCTGGAGTGTTTGCATACATCTGGTTTAGATGGCAAGTTTTGAGCATGAACAAGTACTAAAGTTCTGAAAAAGTTGTGCCAAACTTGAATTCTGTGAAGACATTTTTATCAAGCTTTTTTTTTTTTTATCAGGATCTGAGCACTTGGAGATATGAGAGTGAGCTTGTCCACTTCAAAAAGACTCACCCACATCTGGCTCTGTTTCACATCTACAGCAGGTTGGAATCACTTCAAATCCAACGGATTTTACTCCGTTGTTTGTGTTTTGAACACTTAAAGCAAAGACCTTTGAAGAAGAGTGCCTTCTTATATCTATGGATCCTCTAGCAGGCTAAAGACACGACAACCACAAAACTCTGTTAAACTATTCAATCTTTATTAATCTGTCCCTGCATACATATCTCACCAAGGGGTTCCAAGCTTTCAGTACAAGAACTTTGGATTAGAAAACATGCTTTTCATTGGCGCTTATCGATTCCCGAAACAAACTTATGACCTGCTGTGCGTCAGTCTACATTACCAGTTAGCCTATCAGCTTGTTCCTATTCCCAGGGCGTCAAATACCGAGGCTTTGTCATGGCTTACGATACCGCCGCATAAGGCACCCTTTAGCGTCAGTATGAGACAAACTAACTGCAATGTCAAGCCATCCACAGCAACAATAAACGCTCAGAGAAAGTGGTGACGTAGTTTAAAGAGCGAAAGAGACCAGTGCGTCACGTTACAAACAGCTGTTGATTCGTGTCCCGTGTTCACAACGTTCAGTGTCATTTTCAGAGTAAAAACTTAGTTGGGTTTAGGAAAAAAACAACATAGTTGGGCTAAAAACTACTAAGTGGTTTTGTTACCTAATCCTAAACAAGTGTTTTTGTTTAATTCACAACATTAAGCATGTGTTTACTGCAACCAAAAAAAGTGCCGCCGCCAGCCGTGACAAAGCGTCAGTATGTGGCGAGATGGGATGAGAACGTGTTGGTACACAGTCTCACGGCAGTTCGTAAAAAAGTCACGAAATTTAATCTATTTGATTCATGTACAGAGACACAAATTTCCCTTTTTTCCGTGACGTTCAGCACGACTTTCAACAACATATCTTTTGTGTGTTTTCCTACGAATGTCCAGCAACACGTGACGCATGTGTCAATTTACGCTCCAATCTTTTCAAAATAAAACTACTTAGTTAGGTTTAGGAAAAGATCGCAGTTTGGGTTAAAATAACTCCGGAAGTGGCGTGACTTAAGTACGGAAGTTATGTGACAAATAAATCAACTTAGACTTGTGGTTTCATACGGGACACGAACAGTCCACCCCGACCTCCTCCCTACGTGGCGTTCACCACTCTTTATACTTCCTGGTTCACGATTACGTGGATTACATAATAATTGATTTCATGCTGACCAGCATGGTAAAAAAAGGGAACTTTGTATCTATGTACACAAATCAATACATAAAATGACCATTTCACAAACTGCTGTGTGACTGGGTTGTACATGCACATGCATCAATGTACATGTGCTGCTGTGTGGTGGACTACGTTCAGCGTTCAAAGTGTGGCTAACCTTCCAAAAAGAGAGTGAAGATGGGATCAAATGCAATCACCCGTGTTGGGCAGTTATTACGTGTTACAGTAACGTATTCAGTAACGCGTGTGATCACAATGTTAAGTCCAGTAACAAAGAGTAAAGAGAAGTTCCTGTCTTCAATAGCACATGAAGAAACTGACACACCTTATTCGATAAGGTGTACAAGGTGTTTATGATATGCATGTACAGTATGTATGCAACAGATAAACACCCACGCAAACAGTCAACAGTGAATAGATATCAGGCAGATGCACAGATTCACACATCTTACAGATAAACACATCTCCTGGAGGACAGCTGTTCTGCAACTTCCTGTCTGTCAAAATAAAAGGTGTGAAAATAGCAGAATAAAGTCCGATACTTCTTTACCTTTCTCTCTTTGAATGTTCAGACATTACTGTACATGCACCGGCCCTTCAACGTTTGGCTATTTTGGTAATGTTTAATGCTATTTGATATAATCTTGGATTTCTACAACCGATGATTATGATGATTTCATCAGTCGGTTACCGTACAGTTTCTGATCTGCGCTCTGGGTGGGGGGAGAATGTGATGGTGAGACTAATGAAACATTGAGGGGACTTTGCTTTGAGATTGGAGTTGTCTGTCTCATATCTTTTACAATTGAAAGGTGCTTATGGAATAGTTGGCTCACTACAAGCTGCTTTTGAATGTTTATGATAACGTGGATCTGTAATTAATGTTTGATATTAAATTAAATTAAATGTGTGAGAGGCACTTTTAAACAATCTGGCTTCAATTCACCACCTCACCATCTGCGTCGCCATAATGTTTGTACACATGGGTCAGAGTTTCCGTACAGGTGTGCACATTCTCCCACCAAGTTTGGGGTTTTTATAGATCACAACTTTTGCGTGGGAAGTGACGTATACCACGGTTATAAATGTTGCCTTCACTTTACAAACGTAGTAATTTTAGGCCAAATCATTCTGTTTTTTTCCTAAACCTAACTAAGTGGTTTTGTTGCCTAAACCTAAGCAAGTGTTTTGGTTTGAATTTACAACGTTAACCACGTGTTTGAGCGTGGTGGAGCGCCATAGTTTGACGCGCTTTAGAAAGAAAAGTAAGAAGAGTTTGGATTAGAACGTGTTGAAATAGCATTAAACGCATTTAAATGATGACAATTACAAAGCAATTTGTTCCTTTTATAATCTACTCAGCACTTCACTTGGGTACATTCTGGTGTGGCTTGGAGTGCACTACATATCTTAACATAGCAACTGCAATGCTGAATACTTTTAAGTGCACAATGCATTAAAATTAAGAACATTACAAGTGACTTTGATCCTTTATAATCTACTTGATTATTCCAAGAATAGTCTGCACACAGCATGATGTGAGCTCTTGTATTGCTGCACACATGCTGACACGTACAGGAACAAGAAATAGATGTTTTTTCACAGGGTACAATGACTTATGAAAAGAAGTCTATTTCAAGGCTGAGTGTGGGTCAGACGATGGAACATGTTGAATAGATCTCAAGGATTCAGACTCCACCTCTCCTCTGCACCTTTACCTATTTCATACTTCTCCTTCCACCCTTCTCCACCCTCTTCACTCACTTTTCCATCTTCATCTTCTCTCCTTCTTTGTCTTTCCCATCATGCTCCCTCTCTTTCATCTACCTCTCTGCCATGTTGTTAGCTTTACTTTTCACCTTTTCTCTCCTCTCATCTCCCCGCTTCTTTTCTTTACCTCCTCTTTCCTTCTGTCCTTTACCTTTTCTCTCAGCGGTGACTAATCACCCTTGTCAACACATAACTTTCCATTATTGACGCATCAGCCTCTTGGTGCCTCTGGCAACAATCCTCTCCTCCTCCATTTGCTGGGAAGGGTCAGATATTTACATTAAACCAATACACAATGCATTTTCTTGTGTGTTTGGGGTCGTTTGCTCAACCGAGTCGCCAGAAATAAAATGTTGGCATTGAACATTTCTGCAAACCACGGATACATTGAATGTCGACGTTTCTGAACGAAAAATCTGTATCATGTCAGCCTCGTGTCTCGCTTGCAGAAACACACAATGTCACGTGGGTAACGTTGTGAAACGACTGGTTAGGTTTAGACAACAAAACACCTGCCTGTGTCTCTTTTTGCTTTTTAAACTATGTCACTTTCTCTGACTGAATGCAGAAAAGTTGACATTCAACAATCCCTGGTTTGCAGAAACGTCCAATGCCAACATTTTTCCCACAGCGACTGGGCTGCATTTGCTCTAAAAACGTGAATGTTTGTTGAAGGAAAAAGATGAGGAGAGCGAGGTGAATGTGATCATAATGGAGACCAAACGTCAAAAAGAAATAGTGACGAGCCTGAGTCTCAACAACTGTTTGTCATGAATAAAGTCATTCGCTGCAGGTTTTGTTGCATCAGTTGTTATCGTAGCACCAGTTTGTGCCTCTCAAGCATTTATCACTAGATTCATGTGACAGAGAAGTATCTGTTTTTTCGGAAAGATAAATCTTTAAAGACACATCAACAACAGACAATATCCAAGAACTGATCTCACATCACGCACAGCAAATGTCAACTGAAACAGCCCATTGTCTTATTTATTTATTTATTTATTTATTCATTCATTCATTTATTTATTTTTTCCTGACAAACCTACCTCTTTGTACTGTACTGCTGCTTAGTATCTTTACTGTTTGTATCGTATATTTAGTCATGGAGATATAGGTTGGGTGGGATGGGTGGATGAGGGAGTTTTTATAATATGAAATCGTCCTTCATGTTATAACAAAATGTTGAACATAAATATCAATATATATTTTTTTAAAACAACAATCTTTTAAGAACCAAGAAGGTAATTTAACAACTCTCATCATATACAGTAATTATTAAAAATATATATTATCCCAAGTTGTCACTCTGTTTCTTAGTTATAAAAGGTGGTACGTGACAAACAAAAAATAATAATAATAATAATAATAATAATAATAATAATAATAATTAAATAAATGTTAAAATTATTATTTAAAAAAAATAATAATAAATAAATAAATAAAATGATTGATACAATTTTTTTTCACATTACAAATAAAGTATGGAGATATACAATAATTTGTGTATGTATAAGTGGATTTATGTTTTTTCTCATGTATTGGACAGAATATTCTGGATCCAGATGGACAGGAGAGTCTCTGATACTCCGAACACCTTCAAACATGCGCTGGTGTTAAAAGTTGAAAGTCCTGCAGTTTAGAGGTTGTTTATCTTTCAGGAGAACAGATGCTGAGCTATGTGACTTGAATCTAACGATGATAACACACGAGAGTGTTGGGGCGATGCGTTTGTTGTTCATTTAAACTGCAGTATTTCTCGCTCCAGTGGTTTGATTGACTACAGAATCATCTGGATGCCAAGTTAGTTTGTAGCTATTAATACCACATTACTGTCTGGCATCTGACGGCTGCAACCAGCCGCGTCCCGTCCGCCGCTTAGTTGACAACAGATTTTCACTCTCAGAATGTAATTCAGTTAATGGCTGATGGAACTTATTATGTTATCTCATCAACTGCACATATAGTAGCCTATGTGAGCACTGTGGAATCAAAAGAAAACATTTTCTCTTTGCAGAAAACAAAGAAGAAAAAGTGGGGCTAACAATAAAGAGAATGGAAGAACAGAAGAGACGTTTGACATTTGGAGAGGTGTAAATGATGATGAAAGGAGCACTGGCTTTGATGTCTGTGAACCACTCGACACATTCACAAGAGGCTTTTCTCATTTTCAATATTTTTAGCTCTTCTTTAAATGAGCTAATGTCGGGTACACACTACACGAGAATCAAGCCGATTTTGAGTCTGATGGTTCAAAATATGATCCTTTCCAGATGTTCATGTGAAGTATGTTAACAATGTTTTTTTAGTCCATCCTGGCTGCACCAATTTAAAATTGTAAATATTAAACCTGTTCCATATTCACGATGGGATATCCTGTTGTATGTGGGGAACCCCCGAAGACAGCCGATGAATTCAATTTGTATGTAATCCATGTGATAGTGAACTGGAAAGTATAGAGAGCGACAAACCCTCGTAGTGAGGAGGTTGGGTTGAATGGGTGGGTCAAAAAAACAGAAAGGACATTCACCCACAAGTCCAAGTGGTTATTTTAACCCAAACCGCGACCTTTTCCCAAACCTAACTAAGTAGTTTTATTTTGAAAAGACTGGAGTGGAAATTGACACGTGCGTCACGTAAGTTACGGCACTTCTGGTGTTATTTTAACCCAAACCACTATCTTTTCCTGAACCAAACTAAGTCACGTAACTTCCGTACTTAAGTTACACCACTATCCAGAGTTATTTAAACCCAGACCGTGATCTTTTCCTAAAGCTTACTAAGTAGTTTTGTTGCCTAATATTAACCAAGTCGATCTTCTCCTAAACCTAACTAAGTGGTTTTATTTTGAAAAGACTGGAGCGGAAATTGACATGTGCATCACTTGTTGCTGGACATTTGTTGGAAAACGCACAAAAAAATATGTTGTTGAAAGTCGTGCTGAGCGTCACAGAAAAAAAGGGAAATTTGTGTCTCTGTTCACAAATCAAATAGATTAAGTTGTATAACTATTTCACGAACTGCTGTGTTGGAAAGAACTATGGCCAATTAGTAACCAAGCTGACGGAAGAACCACCACCGTCATGGCGGCCACGGCTAATGCATGAGCTAATGCTAAACGTGAAGCATAAAGTAGTAGTGAGATGGAGCTCAGAAATGAAGGACCAACTTGTTGATTAGTGTTTATTTAATGTGTCTCCATGACTTCATCCATCCATCCTTCGTGAGTTTTCAGTATAAAATGGAGCAAAAACTAACATCACTAATAAAGAGTATAGAAGCAAAGAGACGAAGCTCCGGTGTATTTTTGACAACAGTCGCTGTCGCCATTTTGGACTGAAAACGCTTATTAATATTATTATTTTTTTCAAAACCGGCCATTTTGGTAGAATAGACAATAGAATAGGAATAATTTATTTTTACTTTTGTACGTCACTTTGTAGGCGGACGTTTTACTGGCGTCCAATAGTCGCTTTCAGTGCAAATTGGCGGAAGCGTCGCTCTGCTGCTGGGCGCTGATGTCGCAATGGAACGAACAATTTACTTATACTTCTTGGCAATATACGTTCTTTGGCGTGACTTCTTCCTGCCCGTCGTCCATCATGTTTGTTTACACTAAAGTCACGTTTGATTGCGAGATATTTTGCGAGATTTCCAGTTTTTTTTAGTGGTGACTCTTGTTGTTGATGAATTAATCTGTTAGTGTGTGGTGGGCTGTTTTGGCCAAATCGTTGCTCTCCACACACTATAGGAACAAAACTGTTAAATTCAACAGAACATGTCGTTATGTCTGGGCTCTCTCACATTTTACACATCTGGTAAGATCTGAAAAATGTTTTCGTGTGGGCCAACCTTGAAGCTGACTTGTGAATTTGGTTTTGCAGCCGTGACCAGATGGATCATTTTTTACTGGGTCTTGGGGTTTTGTTTTCAAGGCTGCGTCCAGGTAGCACGCTGCACGCTGTTATCAACTCCCATATCGAATCCATCTCTGCTGTAAGTAACTGCAGAGGGGGTGAGGGACCGGAGAGAGAGCCAGCAGACCCTGGATCTGCACTCTCCATTAACATAGTCAGCAGCTGTGAAAGGGCAGAGCGCCGGCCGCCTGGAGATTTATCAGAATGTCACCGTACGCCACATTAGCCTTGACACCGCACGCACACACACACACTGCGGTAGCCACAACAGTAGCTACTCTGCTGAATCCAGGGTCAAACCGAAGCAGTCGTCTCATTCCAACGAGTCACACAGGTCGCACACAAAAGTGTGTGTGTGTGTGTGCAGGAGTTTCTGTGCAAGCATGTGTGGTACGTGAATATTTCAGTTTCCGTCTGCGTAACTGTCCAGACTTTGTTTTTCTACCCTGAGTTGATGTTTGCTTGACTGAAAGACAAATAGAGGTCTAGCAACACCTGCGGATCCCCTCTGAAAGCAACCTTCAGCACATCAAAGACGTCTGGCTTCGACTCCGCAGCCTTCTTAAATCATTAACCACTCTCTTTAATCTCTCTCACACACACACACACACACACCTTTGGCTGCATCAGTGATGTCAGCTGTATCAGCGCCACGATCAAAAATAAATGCATGTCGGAGGGAAGCTGCAGTGTTTTAACTTCGTATTCAAGGATCACAAACAACAGCTCTTGAATGTTTTACATTAAGATGATGGCAGATGTACCTTGAGGGTCCATCTGCGTTATTTATAAATGGAAACGTCCACTCAGCCGCTAGCAGAAAGCAGTGACGTAGGTTACCACAGTAAGCTAATCAATAAGGTTATGAATAATGTGAACACTAGCACTAGCTGAGTCAACATTTTGAAATAACTGAAAGGGTTAGTTCAGATTTTTTGAAGTAGGGTTGTATGTATACTCCGTGTTCTGAGAGGTAAAATTACTGTTTTTGTGAATGGAGTCTGGTGGCTTTGACGACAGCGATATAACTGCTTCAGTTCCTCGTCAGAAAGGGCTGTCTGACGGCAGTAAAGCAGTTGTGGACGGGAGCAGCAGAAAAACTGATTTTAGACACCTAAAAAATCAATATCAGTTTAAGTGTACGCTGTATTTACAATATTTTCACCGCTTTACCTCGCCATCAGACAGCTCTTTCTGACAGGGAACTGAAGCTGTTATATCCAGCCCTTTCACATAAAAAGGCGTGTAAATGCCACGATAATGCGCAAGTCGTTTCACATGCAATAAGTATGGCTTTCTTGATTTCTGCACGTAATTTGTATACCACTGAGAAGCTACAGAATGATATAAAAACCTATAAAATAATAATAATAATAATAATAATGGAGCCGCCCTTTTAAAGAAAATAATGGCCAAAAGGGATTCCTGTTCCACTGTAGCAGTAGTTTAATTGAAATTAACGACTAAAAATTAGCAAAGAATACAGACTTTTGACTTGATTTCATGCCTTGTGCTTTGTTTTACTTCGACATGTTACAGTATGTGTCGGAGCATTAATGAGGATGATACGGGATAAGTGCAGGACAACCAAGCGTGTCTGTCTTAGAAATCAGTCCTAATTGCAGAGAAAGTGTTTTTCCACCGAAGGATTTAGAGGCTTTTTGTTTGTTTGTTTTTCTGCTACTGTGATAAATTAGACGGCTGTGGATCAGGAAAAACCTCTGAAAATCTGACTGTCAGATTTTCAGAGGTCCTTGTTCTACAATTTTACTCTGATGTAGCTGTACAGATGACTCTGGACTGTGAGACACACATCTAGATCTGGACTTCAACTCTTAAACATACAGAGTAAATGTGCCTTAACCAGCCGCTCCACTGAGCACGGCTCCTCTGGTTACAGTTGCGACGTTTTAAATGTGCAGAAGTCCTGGATCATTAAGTCTGAATTAAAAGTAGGAACTAGATTTGAACATATGTTTAAGAAAGAATGGTTTAAAGTGAGGTTGACTATGACGATACAGCCCCCAGAGACGGCAGAGAAGTGTGCTGTGAAACAGTGTTAGTGTGCACTCAGCACGTTCAGACCACGGACACATGCTGACCAATGCACGCTGTGCACAACAACCAGCAGCTGCTTTATGAAGGATGTACAGTATACACTCTTCTTCATCGTTTGGTCAGTTTTTAAGTTTTAAAGCCCTTTCATCATGGATGTATAAAGAGAACTGGATACAGCGTTGGAGGCGGGGCCCCGTTCATTCATATGAAAGTTGCTCAGTATGCATGAAGACAAAATGGCTCGACTTCCGTGTGGAAAAGATCTTCGGATCTTGGGCTACATGGAACATGCGCAGTAGCGTCCACTCGGTCACATGACTCGGTCACGGGGTCCCAACGTCACGCCGTCGTCATGGCTTGGTGCTCCAGCCTCGGTCTGGGTCTCATTCACATGAACGGAGGAAGGGAAATAAACTCTGGATTCAGCTATTAGTGCGTTTACAACTTTAAAAACGTAATTATTTAAATAATAAGTGTTCGTACTGCGAAGGTGATTCACCTTTTTCCACAATTATCCGCTGAGTTACAGACGTCTCTTTCCCAATGTCAGTCTATGGGGAAAAGTCTTTTTGAGGCCAATGGCGTCACGTGACGGACACGGAAGTTGTTGTACCGCCGTTTGGCCACTACAAAAGTTGGGATCGACGACCGGCGCACTTCCTGGGGGGTTTCCTTACACACCATTGCTCTTTGTTTGCTCGGGTAGGATGGTCTGCCTTGTCCACCCACAGACTGAACCACTTGCGTATTCTTATTTATAAGGCTATTCTTGGTCTGCTTCCAACTTACCTACGGATCTACTTCCTTCAAAAAAGTACGGGAAGTTACTGTCTTCGCACCCAGGACATAATCCTATTAACTCTCCGTCTTCTTCTCTCATCTTTTGCTTTTATTATTCTAAGGGTTCATTTCTGAAATCTCCTCCTGCTCAGAGCTTCATTTCCAGCTTTGCCTTTACTTCTGCTTTCCATTTAGTCAGAAATCATCACCTCGGGCTTGACCTTTTTTTGATCCTGGAACAATCGGATCTTCTGTTTTACGGGTGATTTAACATCTTTCACCTGCTGGCTGTAAGCTGCTTTCACGTCATTGAAAACATCTTGTTGAAAGAGTGTTAACAGATTATTCCAACTTCTAGCATCATAACTGGACACCCAAATTAAATATGTTTGTTGACAAGTTCCATCAGATATAAACAAACAGCAGGCTATACAGCTCAGTTTTAATTAGCTCTATTGATTGGATTTGTGTGGATTTGATTTCCATGGTTGACACTTCTGTAGTTTCCTTACACCAATGTTGTAGCTCTCAGAGATTACTGATATAAATTCAATATGGAGGTTGATGTGAATGTTGGGAATGGGAAGTTAAGGAGTCAGTTTTAGTTGTTTCTTACTGTCTATGTGTCTTATTGAGGTCTGGTTCAGGGTGGAAACAGAATAAGCAGGGTAGCCCACACATACCAGACACAATATCACAGCCAACCGTATATATTTTATGGCACTATTCAAAATTTAAATCTGGGGCTCCTCACAGTGCTCTAAAAGGCCAACATGATTCGATAATGTATTCTGTCTCAGATAATATGGTAATACAGTTTTTAGAGAGAACAGGTCTTCCACTCAAGCTGGAAACAAGACGTGTCGCTTGCAATCGAAACCCTCTGATTGCTATAATGGCATCAAAATGTCTGTATTCAAAAAAAGCTGAAAGGAACAAATCATTCAAATGATTGTAAGAGTTTCCAATCAAATGAATCAATCATTCTCTACAGAAAGAAATCAACCACAATGAAACATTAAGCTCATATTCAAATGGAAATGCTGTTATACAGGAGTGGACTGTATAGCGCCTGTGCTTCTGTTACAGATGTGTCGGCAAAACTGTGGTTATTTTACAGAAATACAATGCCGCCGCTCGGCACATGCGCATCAGGTGCTGTGCTTATAGGGCACCAAGTTCCGTAGGGGGCACAAACAGCCGGCAATAACGCTGCCATTCCACTGAGGTGTCGCGGACCTCGCGGTAAAGACAGCTCAACTTTGGAGCGACATTTCACAGCAATCTAGCATGACATGTTTGGTATCAACGGATTCATCGCAATCTCAATATTCATATGATACAGTATATGATGTCCACTGTCTTAAAAACTTGAAACACAAAACGGCCTTGATGATCCACCATCATTTTCAGAGGGTTAAAAGTAGGAAAAATAAACCAAGAACTGAGGAGAATAATTCCAGGTTCAACATTATGGTGATCAATGAGGCAGGCAGAGTCCAATAAAAATATTATCAACGGTTCTATTTTTCACATTTAGATGGTTAAATTATGTTAGAAATAGGTCTACCAGTAGGCTGCAGGTTAACATCTTTTACCCGGCTGAGCTGTGTGTGAAAACACTGCCTTTAAAAACTTCATAAAATGCTGTGGTGGTCTTTTTTTCTGAATAGTTTCTAAAAGACAAGGCCTTAATGCTACTAAAACAACACTGCAAGTGTATTTTGCCCAAACAATATTTGTTTGACAATGATTTCAATATTTTAGTTACAAAAACAACGCACGAGAAATTGTATTTTTACTTTATAATATGTTTGACTGTCTTCATATTGAATGTACATACTTGACTTTGGATTATTTTTTGTTATCTTTTTTACATTGTTATTGATCTTATTTGTTATTATCTACTTGATCATATTTCATTATTATAATAAAACTACTCCATTTGGAGTCAAAATTATACAATTTAGTTGTTTTTTATTGATTTTATACTGAGCACAATGGTAGAATGGGATGATGCACAGGGTAAATGTCATGGCCAATGGCTCCATTGTGTGCACATAGCCTCCTGTAGTGGATATCTAGTATTTTATAGCCAGATTCTTTGTGTTATTTATATCTGCTTTGGCACAGTTGTAGTCAAGGAGTTGCTGAATGAATTCAGTGGCATCTCTGAGCATGGCATCATTGCTATAATGGTGTTATCCACTGTTTAATCTAGTAAAACACGAGGGGAAAAATGTAAATTTTTCCTTTGGTTCATCACAATTTACTCAGGCACATTGGGACTGTTACTATGCCTGACACTGAGGGTGAATTCTCTAAGGTCTTACCTATCCATAGAGACCAAGATCATGCATATAGACTTGGTAGTTGTGGAGCTATTCTAAATTTAATTTGGGTATGTCTGTCTAGGCGAACCACACGTTAAGCTTTGGCCTACTCAAACAAGACAATTTCATTTAAAAGATATATATCAGCTTAGCTTGTTTTTTTCAATGTGTTACTGTTACTGGTGCATTCTTGTCAGATTTAATTATTTCTTTATATATATAGAAACATTAGGTTTGATCTTCAAAACATCTTTTTCAAAAAAGAATCTTGAAAAAAGGGAGGTGTCTCACAATCAAGGTCAACTTGGTAGCTATATTATAAGCAGGTTAAGAGCCGATGTCAATCCTGTATGCACAAAAATAACACTGTTTAACACGGTTTGCAAGCGCACAAAAAAAATGTTTGGCACGTGTGGAAGAGGTAGGGGACACCAGCTAACATCTTGCCTCGGGCACCAAATTGGTCAGGGCCGGCTCTGTAGAAATATGAGCCTTTACATTCAGCAGAACAAACACCTGTGAAATTGAAATATTTAGAGCAAAAATGTGATTATTTGGACTCAAAAAGACATGTTTGTCTGCAGTCCTGTCTCTTTCGAGGGAAACGTATTTTGTTGCGGATTACATTCGTTTTTGACGTATCACAAATAGGTCTGTAATGATAGTCCGCCGCATTGGGTCAAGGTTGAGGTGGTGGATGGGTCAAACATACACAGGACTTTCACCCAGAAGACCGCTGTTCATGTCCCATATGAAACTAAAAGTTAATGTTCACTTATTTTAATTTACGTCCGTAGCTTAATAACGTAACAAACGTAGTAATTTTAAGCCAAAACATGATGGTTTTTACTAAACCTAGCCAAGTAGTTTTATTGCTTTTGTTTTGTTTCAATTTGCAACTGTAAACACATGTTTAAAACTGTTTAAAATTGTTAAAAACTGTGACTCTAATCCAGAAGAAAATATGTTTCCCTCGAAATGTAATTGAGAATGCATTTCAGTTGTATGGGAACATCATTTTTGCAGGGCTGGTCACAGCAGTCTTGGCGAAACTGTGTTATTTTACAGAAATATCAGCCTTTACAGTCAGCAGAACACCTGTGAAATTGAAATATTTCCAGTAAAAATGTGATTATTTGGAATGAAATAGACATGTATTTGTTGATAGCAGAAACAATGGTGAGCTTAATCTCTGCTCTACAACATGACATGAGGGAAGCGCTAATTGCTGTCAGGAAAATGCCATGCTTATTATCTATGACGCTGGTTATATGGAGAGCAGAGATTGTCTCTACATGATTTGTCCCAGTAAAGATCAGACGGCGTGTTGTTATTTCACACTAACTGAGCCGGCTGGTGTGAAAGAACTCTCCGCGTTATGTCAGTCCTATAGATCACTTTATCTTGAACTCATCAATCTCAGAGCAAACGCGCTGCCGACGGTGTCGATACTGCTACAGCAGCGTGGGCTGCTGCTGGATTTGTCATCGTATGATCCATAGATATATCTGAGCTGTTCTCTCCTACGCAGCCATGTGGGAGGTACGGGGCAGTTATGAATGACACCTTTAGGCTCAGTGATTTTTCTGTCTCCGAACAACCGCGTGTCCATCACTTCTCTCTCAGTCCTTATCAGCTCTAAGTGGCGTCTGTGCACAGAATCACTATCCAGAGGATGCTTTTAGTCCTCAGAGTGGAGTCTAAGTGCAGCATGTGTCTCAAGTTAATTTGTCTCCATTAAAGACGTTTACACTTCATTATCTTAGCCTTGAACTAAGCCTTGCCCTGAGAGAGTCCATGTTTATCTCAACATTATCTCACACTTGCATTTATGAACCAAACAGTGACCACAGAGTAGATACGCCTAAACATCCGAGCTAAGGGTTAACGTCTTCAGAGTACCTGGAGGACACAACTTGTTAGCATTTGTTCGTCTATATGGCGTACTGTGTACGGTTTGTTCATGTGATCACACTCCAACATCCAAAATGTAAGTGTAGGCTGTCAAACAGCATTCAGAAGAAAAAATGGAACACCCAGAATATAAAAAAATAACAAAAAAACAGCTACAGAACACACGACACAAACGTCAGTAAAAAACACGTGACAATCGTCATCTGACAGACGTCACTAACGTAACTTACTAAACAAAATACCGGTCAACAACAGTCTCTAACGCTGGTCTCCTGGTTAAAAGTCCTGTGTTTGTTGGACCCATACACCGCTATACGCCTTGCTTATTATCGTGGCATTTATATGCCTTTTCGTGCAAACGGGATGGTTATGGCATGTTCCTTGTCTTATTCATTTGTTTGATGAAATGAGGTTGTATCTTGGCGAATAAAATACATGTATGGATCAAATTAGTCAATAAATGAAAAGTTAAAAAAATAAGCAAATAATAAGGAAACACAACCGAGTTGCCAGAAAAACAACGCAGCGTAACAACGCAATGTAACAACTTACAACGGAGCGTAAGTAACAATGTAACAACGTAGGGTAACAATGTATCGTAACAACGTAGGGTAACAACGGAGCGTAACAACGGAGCGTAACAACGTAGGGTAACAACGTAGGGTAACAACGTAGGGTAACAACGTAGCGTAACAACGTAGGGTAACAACGGAGCATAACAGCGGAGCGTAACAACTGTAACAATGCAACAAAACCACTATAGTTTTAGGAAAGAACTACATGGTTGAGCTTAAAACTGCTACGTTTGTACAGTGAAAATGACACTGAATGTTGTGAACACGGGGCACGAACAGCGGTCTCCTGGATGAAAGCCTTGTGTTTGTTGGACCCATCCACCTCCACTCCCACCCGACAGGTGTGTCTTTTTTCACTCATCTCTCTTCTTCACTTGCTCTGACCGAATGCAAAAACTTTGACATTCAACATATTCCTGGTTTGTGTGCCAATGCCACCATGTTTTCCTGGTGACTGGGCTGGGAAACATGGAAGTTGTGAATTTGGTGGCTTCTTCCATTAATAATTCTGCTCTTCAGCACTGATTTCCCGGGCAATCAATTAAAATAAATAAATAAATAAAGAGCATGTACCCTGGTAGAGAGGCTTTGTGTTATAACCTAGTTTTAAGCCTTTATTATTTTTAGTCATGTAATTGTGTTTAATCACACTGACATTCAAAAAGAAATTAGCTGCCAGGTGTAGTCAGCTGTGATTGCAGGCTAGAGCCCGATGGGTGTGCTGATCCAGCTGTGTGAAAGGTAGGCAATTCTCCACTCTCCACAGCTGGTAGGATTCTGCCAGCTGTCTCTGAAGAGAAGAACAAAGGCAAGAGAGACCTGGGAAATGTGCATTTCAACAGGTTATGAACCCGTGAACCTGCTACCTGATGGAAAGCAATTTGAGTACGGGCACCCACTGTGGACGAGGAGAAATATTCCACGGCTCTGTGGGTTGTTGCTGCCGGGCATCGGTTAAAAGGAGCTGCTCGAGCCTCTGCAAAGGTTCGAGATCCAAGCCCTTTGAAATGCGTCGAACGGCCCCGGGCTACTGGACATCGGGGGGCGTTTGATTTGTCTCGGTTAGGATATCGACCACCGGGTTGGGTCAACGCAGCAACCAAGTGCTGCCTTTCATCCATCGCCCGACATTCCTCTGCCCCCCCCACTACTCCGCCGCACAAATGTAACAAGAAGAAAAAAAATGAATAAATCTGTTTGTGTGGAGAGCAACATTGTTCCATTAGCAGCTGATTACAGCTGGCAGCACGTGGTGATTTACGTGAGGTCGACAACTACAGTCTACTTTACTCACTCCTCGATTAACTGTTTAATCTCTCTCTTCACTCATCTGTTCTGTCCATCCCAACTCCTCACGTACCGATGCTTCATCACTTTTCGGTCACAGTAAACACACCTCATGTTATGAATTCAACAGAAACATTTGCTTAGGTTCAGGCAACAAAACCACTTAGTTGTGTTTAGGAAAAAACTAAATGGTTGGGTTTAAAATTACTACATTTGCACAGTGAAAATAAATGTTTTAAACACGGGACACGAATGATCAGCTGAAGTGAAAGTGAAACTTAACGCATGGTACACGAACAACGGTCTCCTGGATGAAAGCTTTGTGTTTGTTGCAACCCGGTCTCACTCCCAACTCGTCAAATACCTAGTCTGTACTGACCTCAATGTAAACGCATCCGCGTGAATCTGCTATGCTCAGAGCTAGTGACGTAGCATAAAAAGTGAGAGAGACTGCTGATGGTGGGAGGGAGGTGAGGTGGATGGGTCCAACAAACACAGGACTTTAACCAGGAGACCGGGCTTCGTGTCCCAAAGTTTTGAGTTATTTTGAAGTAATGCTAGTGACATTTGTGACCTGGTTTTAGTGATGTTTGTGACTTGTTTAAGTAAGTATTTTACTTAGTTTACTGTGGAGGTGGGCGTGGTTGGTATTCATCTGCAGTAGAGAGAGAGGTGTGGAGAAGGCACATGAGAGCAGTGCCAGGTGAGGTAATTGACACAGCTGGTGAGCATTGTCTGATCATACTCTCCCTTTAAATGCAGTAGCGTGCAGAGTAGAAAAAGAGTTTTGTTTGAAGTGCAAGTTGGAAGCAGCTGGACCTCGGGCGGCGGGGAGGCCAGAGGCGCTCTGCTTTTCTCCGTTAATATTTCACATCTTGGCCAAATCAATGGAATTAATTTCCTCTCCTGCTGAAGCTACTCAGCTTTAAAGGCGAATAATCATCCCCAAATTATCAAATTAGAGGCTTTCTTTGTTGCTGTGATGTCACATAATTTCCTGTTCCTAAACTGAACCAGTTTGATCAAGTAGCTGTAACGCTCGACAACTGTGTGATTTCTCAAATAGTTTGACAGCCAATAATCTCCTACCGTCTCTTCTGATCAGCACATTAAAGAAACGTTTTGGTAAAGTTTAATTTTATCTTTTCACAGCTTTGAAGTGCTTGGCAGAGTCAGTACAATATTCCAGTTGGATTTAGCCAAAAGAAAGTCACGTGAAATAAGTGTTTATTAGTCCATATTGTTCACAATGCTGTTGGTACGAGTGTTGTTTTGTCAACTTGCCACACAAGCCGTCCAGTCGGCATCATTATGCCCTCATGTTTGCCGAGCTGAAATGCAGTGGAAACCAAACCAGCTCTGCTCCGGTCAGAGTTTGGAGAACACCCAAACACTTCTTGTACAACTAACCAAAAAAAAATAGTTTACTATAAAATATATATAGACATACTGTACAACTTGGGGCACAGTTACGCTGCCACATTTCTCTTTCCACTGTAGCAGGAACAGAAGTGTTGATAACACTGCAGCCAGAGTCAAATATAACTGACTCACCAAGTCACTCTTGACTTTTTTTTGCAATGAAAGTTGTTCATGAACTTTTTTCCTTTTTAAACACCTCAGTATATAAGGTCTCATTTCCCCCCGATAGCTACCTGTGGCAAGGGAGGTAAAACCCTGCACCACAGGAGGAGAGGATAACAAATGATGGAACGTATGGATGGAGAAATGGGGGACGGGGTAATCCTGTTAGCCAGCTAATCGCCGTGGATACAAGGTCCAGGGACGCAGGATGTTAGACACAGGAACCTGCACCCTCAGCATCACCACTCAGTGTGTGTGTGTGTGTGTTTCCTGAAGGGAAGGGTCTGGGTATCCATTACCCATTATCATCCGGGGCTCTTGGGGATTACTGTGAATAAAGAGCGAGAGAGAGAGAGAGGGAGGGAGAGAATGGGGACTTAGCCTCATATCCTGCAGCTTCTTGCTCTGCTGTCCAGCTCGCCACACAATCATTTGGCTGACGGCAAGGCTCAGGAGGAAGGAATGCTGCGGGAGGTGCTGCAGCCAAAGGAACGGTAATTGAAAACTTGATTAAAATGTTTAATGTGTATGCTTGCAGTCCGAAAAGCCATCTCAATGTCCTGCATCTAATCCAGTCTGTCAGGTTGTAGCCTATAGACCAAATGCAATAAGTTTATGACACCAACAGTGATAGTCGTCAGCAGTATTGGAAATACTGCATCGCAAGTTTCAACACATTTCACTCCCAACTCGTCAAATACCGCCACTTGGTCAGACCAACACACGGGGTAGCCCTCTTGCATTACTCTGCATGACAATATACGCTTGTTACGTGCATAGTGCCCTTTCATAATATTTTCACAGGAAGTTAAGTTTAGGCAACACAACCTCATAGTTAGGGTTAGGAAAACTTCGTGGTTGACGATAACTTCACTGACTAGCAACTCACAGGACTGATGATATTAACAATTCACGTGACTCAAGACTGACGTGACAAAATAAGTCAACATTACTTTTTAGTTTCACACGGGACACAAACACCGATCTCCTGGTTGAAAGTCTTGTGTTTGTTTCATCTTTCCATGTTTGTCCAACCTTAACCATCTAGTCTTTGTCTTCTAAACTTAACTATACAGTAACCTCATCAGAAAACACTCATATGAGTCATTTTTGGTGCAGTTTTATTGGTCATTTTGAAAGAAATGATTTTGGTATGAGGACTAGAAACCAACATTGATTGTCTGTACTGAACTGACCCAATCATCCGTCCTGACCTTCCCCATAAGAACATCATGCTACTTCCTTTTTAGCCACACTAGCTTAAGGGAGGGCGATGACGGTCTGTCAACTTGAGTGAAGTATCTCAACACTAATTTCCTTGTAATTTGGACCAGACATTCATGTCTCCCTCGGGATGAATTGTAATCACTTTGGTGATCTCCTCAGCACCTTCATTGGGTCAAAATCTCAATTTGTGCAACACTTTGGTTTAAATACCTGCAAAACTAATTACATTCCCATCAGCCCCAGCTGTAGTTTGTCTTTAGTAGGCTACTAATTAGCAGATGCTATCATGCTAACACGCTAAACAAAGATGGTGAACATGGTAAATATTATAGAGTGCTGAAGGAATGAGTCCTAAAACCCAGAAAATCAGTTAGCTTTTTATCACTTCCACTTCCTGTTCCCTCATCTGGAAGTCAATGGGTTTTTAGTTTGATGTCTTGAATAAGGTCGGTGGTGAACACAAGCTGACGAGATTTTGTTCTACGGTATAAAATACGTCAGTAAATATCCCACTCGGGATTTTTGAAGCCTTTATGAGATGCTAACAGGTGTCTAAATTAGACTACTAAACGTCATCATGCCGACTTGTCCACCTTTACAGCCTCGTTGTGTATACGTGCGCTCATGTGACTGTGGGGTAGTTCGTTTATAGCCTAACGTTAGCTTTTTACTTCTGGCGATTGCATTCACACTTCAAAAATCATAAAGTGGTGTTCATTTGTGGAGATTATCTTGCTGAACAAAACGTGTAAGTATCATAAACGTTAGCTTATTTTCTGCAATAATCCAAAACCCAATGGATCGATCCCATTGGGTTTTAGTGGAGGGAACCAGGGAGATGCTAACTTCCTGGTTAGAGTACAAAAATATATCATTCCTGGAGCACTCTATACCTGCAAAACATTGGCGTGTTTGCACTGTCTTAGTGAGCATGTTATCATGCTGATGTTAGCATTTAGCTCAAAGCACCACTGAGCCTAAGTACTCACAGAGCTGCTAGCGCGGCTGTGGACTTTTGATTTTGTTCAAACTACTGTTGTCATTTTTCTGGACACAACAGTCATTATTTGCATGGCTGCTTATCAGGTAAAAAATAGGTCAAATCTATTCAAGATAAACAACAACAAACCTCTTTTTTTATATATATTGCGTAGGATTTATGCCTTTTGCATATCCCTCCACGACATACATGAGGTCAAAGTTCAGCTCTGTACTCAAGGACACGCTGACACAAATTAATACCTGCTGTGACCTGACAGTTCACATCTAATGCTGCCAGCATGTTTCCTCTGAAATAACACTATTCTGTTCTAGTGTAAAACATGTCCACATAGACACACTACCTCTCAGTGAGTGACGTCCTGCATCTGCTCCACATCCAGGACACACACACACACACACACACACACACACACTGGACAATGACTTTTAAACAGTGTTTATATCAAACCTCAAGTTATTCCAAAAGCGGGAATATCATTTGAATAAATGAATAAAGCTTCTCACTTCTGTTCAGCATGACAGTACATGCACATAAACAAAATTACATTCATATTTCATGTGTTTGAGCCATCATGAGCTTAGCGTACCATATTGTAGATTTCAGGGCTTTTTAGCAAGTTCAACTTGTTAGAGTCTTGACCTTCTGGGGTCATCAGTCCACAGGTAATAGTTCAGCAGTTCACAGATGTGGTATGTTTCCTCATTCACTTATTGCACACACAAAAAGTGACTGAAAAGGTGTCATGGGTCATTTGAGATCTCAGTTTGTGGCCTGAAGTTTGAGCCATCATTTAGTTTTTTTCTTGTGATGTAGTTTTTCAATCAAGGCAGCTAAGGAACCCAATCTGTGGTGCGTTTGTGATTGCTTATAATTATATATTATAAAGTGAATTAATGCTGCATGTTGTCTCATGATTTGCCAGACCTGTTGTGCATTCACAATCATGGTTTGTTTGATGGAAAAATCTGGATTGGATTGGCAGGACAAGAGACAGCTGAAGAGAGGCTGCAAGAAGAGAGAAAGAGGTATTATGGGCTGTGTGTTTCAGTCAATAGAGCCTACAGTACACTGCCAACTAAGAAAAAAATAGCTCGTAGGCGATTTGATGCCATCCCCCTTGTTAGCAAAATGACCAGAACACATTCCCCCCTTGTTAACCTGCCACCCACTCTCCATCCCCTAGTAGCAGAGAGAGTGCAGGAACAGAATATGTTGATCTAGTCTGCCTGACTCACTGATCCTTTATCTGACCGAGGTTAGTTAGCCTCCACCGGCCGCTGGAGCTGATCGCGACCTCTCTAGATGATGCTTGTGATTCCAGCAGACAGCAGACGTGTTGATGAATCCACGGTGCGGTCTGTGGTGCTGAAGTAGCGTAGCAGACGGACTGAACCGGGTCCATCCCCTCTGTTAAAGATTAACAAATTGCCTACTGCTTGTAGCTGTACGTTTAAATTCAAAGTGATTGAAACTGTTACTGTTACTTTAAATATGTGCTGTATAGTGACAATAAATATCACAGCCTAGAAGCTTAGTTAGACAAACTAAACAACCGTGTTTGTTCACAAAACTTTATATACTGTAGAGGGTCACGGCCACAATATATAGTCGGCCTTTGTGGGAGAAGGTCAGAACTTTTTCTCTCAGGTTTTTAATGAATGGATTACAGTTAACATGTTGCTACAATTTCACATTCAACAATATCACGTTTGAAACACTCGTGCTTTCCAACCCTGTAATAAAAACCAGACCCTGAATCTTTTACTTTTACAGCCTTTTAATAAGACTTTAAACAAGTCCACAGCCATGCTAGCGGCTCTGTGAGGCTGTACATAGTGGTGCTTTGAGCCAAAAGCTTGCGTCAGCATGCTAACATCCTCACATGACGCTAACATGCTGATGTTAAGCAGGTATAATGTTCACAATGAAATGCTGATGTTAAGCAGGTATAATGTTCACAATGAAATGCTGATGTTAAGCAGGTATAATGTTCACCATGTTCACCATCACACAATCATCTTTTTCCCCCCAGAGCATCGTGGGACTTTTAACGTGGTCGGGCTCGGGGGAGTGAGGTAAGCCCGTGCATTAAGACGGCGGAGCAGGGACAGTGTGTATTTTTGGGACAATAGGTGTTTGTTTTCGGAATAACGGGCTGTCGTCTAATGAGCTTTAGGT
>CAKAKR010061042.1:31848-74786 GCA_916700685.1 Adelosebastes latens | reverse complement strand
GGTGGGGGGAGTGAAAGGGATGGAAAGAAAGAGAGAGACAGAGAGGCTGCCATTTTATGCATCCTCCAATCCCTTTTCTGCCTCAAAAACAAGCCCAGTAATTCTGCCTCTCTGTGATGCAGTGAACCCAATCCCATCTGTTCAAGGAGGATAAATTCTGGCAGAGGGAATTTATCTGCAGCCAAGATTTATTTACTGGAAACAACTTTGGGTTTTCTTTCTCGAGCAGTCTGTCTCTTTCTTCACTCCTCCTCCTCCTCCTCCCTGCTGCGTTCGCCTCCCCGCTGTGTGTGTTGTCCTGCAGGTTTCTGCGCGAGGCTCGGCCAGGTCGATCACCGCTAATGAAAGGTGCCTTTTTATGAAGGTGTCAGCTGCTTTCCCTCACAGGAGCAAGCAGCTCTAATTTGAAGTAATGGTTATTGGCCTGGCCATTGATTTATCGAGCTGGTGATTAGTGCACTGTATCAGCACCCGCAGAGGAGGAGGGAGGCTCGGAGGGTGGGAGGGAGGAAGAGAGAGAAAGTGCACAAGATGGAAAGCAGGAGGAGGTAGGGAGGTGTGGGTGGGTGGTAAGGTGCAGATGGAAGGAAGATGGGAGCGCATGTGTGCAGTTGTGTTTCTAAGAGACGGAAAGATAATGACCACATGCTGTCGCTGTCTTTATCATCTCTGTCCTGCTTCGTGTCTTGTGATCCTGCTTTTGTGATCTGATAAAATACAACCTGGGAAAGGGAAGAATGTTATGTCGGCTGTGCAGTGGATCTCAATCAAGACAAGTAAATATATTGTGTCCCAGTATGTAAACTGGTTTAACCCCCTGAGATCTGACTTCACTGTCTTTCAGAGGCTGTAGCAGGTTCAGTTTTAGAGCTAAATAACGCTCCAAAGTTAGGGTCAATTTTGGCGAAGAAAAACTGTCATGGCCATATTTAAAGGGGTCTCTTGACCTCTGACCTCAAGACATGTGAATGAAAATGGGTTCTATGGGTACCCACGAGTCTCCCCTTTATAGACATGCCCACTTTATGACAATCACATGCAGTTTTGAGCAAAAACTATGCAGTGTTTGAATATTTCTGCATACTGGGGTCCCTAAACAGTCTTGAATTACATAAATTGGGTATTACTGTAAAGCTGAGACTCTTGTGGATCCAATGAGCCCAACTGTATTCATGTGTGATGATGTTAGTCCCCATAGGAGACATTTCATTGCAGTGAGACCATTTTTTGAAACTTGACCTCACTGTATAAAATGACCTGTGGTGACCTCTAGGATAATCACAGCCTCATGAAACTTTACAGCCACAAACTAGAGACCTAGAGCATTCAGAGGATGGATGGCTTTCCTATGACAATAAGGGGGTTTCTGAGCAGTTTACACAACAGAAGTGCTCGCCATGTCAAAAGTTTTTGAAACCAAATCACAGCATGACTTTTTCTATGGTGTTCCTCAAGGTCTTGGTGTCTTAATGTGGTGTTTTGGAGGGATTATTGATCATTTTTATTAATTCTCCAGTGGTAAAAAATAGTTAAATTTAGCACCAAATCTGTGTAACAAATGGTATCAACCCAAAAATTGCTGCAACAACTTAGGAGACATAATAGAGCATGGGGATGAGCTGCATCTCAAATTAATCTCCAGGTTCCCAGCTTTCAGATGATTTTCACCACTTCTATGTGACATCTACTGTTGACCTGCTATCTCCCCCTATAGACACCCTGTACCCCCCTAAAAAAGACTGGTCTACTGTGGGTCTCAGAGGGTTAATTATCTTTACCAACGCTGGGGATGAGCCACATAGCATTTTTATTTAAATATATTTATAGAGAACATGCATTGCTGGCGTCTTTCCTTGATGGTCTCGTCTCCATAGTAGGATTTAACTGATGTGTTTGATTGATGAGCATCATTAGTTTTTTTTCTTCCCTGTCAGAAATCTCTCCATCTTGTACTTTTATGTGTTTTGCTGCTTAAATAAATCCTGCTAACCCGAGTCTTCGTAGCCTAGATAAGACAATCTTGTTTATTGTCCCAATGAATCAAGTCGAGTCTGTTTTATTTATATAGCCTGAAATCAGCCATCGAAAATCTGCATCTGTTCAACATACGACAACTCTATCCTTAGACCCTTCATTTGGATATTGAAAAACTTCAGGAGTCAGACAGATGCATGACTTATTCCTAGGAATAACTGGAGGATTCCACTTCTCATGAATTAGGTCTGATACCAATATTTAGTGTCAATGTTGTAACATCGTGGAGGTCATTGTGGTGGACGGGCGTGCAGAGGACTTGCAGTTAATGTCTTGACCATACATAAACAGTAGTTCATTTGCCATAACTACAACTGTCCCTAACCTTAACCAACAGTTGCTCAATTTGAATGCAATCCAGGGTTTTGCAGAAACGTCCAATATCAACTTTTCTTGTCTGGCGAAGGGGTTGCGTATATACAGAGGTGACAGAGGTGGCAATGGTAAAATTACAATAAGTAGAAACAGAAAAACACACAGATAATATTAGGTTAATAAAGTGTAAAAGTGTTGGTGTGGAAAATTTAGAAACGAGAAAGCGCCAAGCTTTCAGGTGGCACCAAGCACCGAAAGGTCCTCAACCACAAAACCTCCCCTGTATCACAAAGACCTGGAAGGAGGATAAACTACACACACTACAGGGAAGACTCTAATACACCATTCACACAGAGGGAGAAGAGACAAGAGATGCTTCAAGCGGATGAAACAGTAAATTACAGACAACACATCATGTGAGAACAGTTATGAGCAAAGACAGAGGTCGAGGAGGACCTGGATCAGAGACGTCGTGACCAACAGGAGCCAAGCAACACAAAACTTTGGAGGACAGCCGATGGTCCACCGCAGGCTGTTCTATAGCTATACCTCTAAAAATGTAATGCACTACGATTCATATATATATCCCACGAAATCAATAGGTATTAAATCCACATATTCGTGGCGGTATAGAGAGTATAAAGGAGGTCAAAGTGGATGGGTGGGTCAAAAAAACACCACACTGTTGCCCAGGAGACTGGTGTTCTTGTCCCGTGTGAAACCAGAAGGCAACGTTAATTTATTTGTCACATAACTTCCGTAGTTAAGTTCAACCATTTCCGTAGTTATTCTAATCCAAACCGTGGTCTTTTCCAAAACTAAAATGCAAAATCTTACCGAGTATATTTGTCTAATTACAAGTAACATTTCAGTGAGATATGGGGACTTTTTAGACAATTCATGAAGTGAAGAAAACTACTTTTGAGCATTAAAGGCTTATTATGACACACAGCACTTCCTAATACTGGTGAAATATAGCTCAAAAATTAGTTTTTACAGTTAATTTCAAGATCTCTTTTTATCGTGAAAGGCCTAAATATTACAACTTATTTCAAGAAATCTTATCAGGCAAATTTTCACATGTTCAATTGGCAGACTTTTTTTACTTATTACAAAGAAAAAACACCTTGTATTCATTGTTTTTTCATTTTTGAAGTAGCCTCTTGTTCCAGTAAAGTAGTTTTGTTGTCTAAACTTAAGTATTTCCTGTGAAGAGAAAAGTTTATTTTGAAAAGACTGTATGCATGTAGAAATGTTGCTGGACATTCGTAGGAGAACGCACAAAAAATGAGTAATAACTTTTCATAGATATCATACGAACCGTTATATGAGGATACGTTGTCCATCGCAGAGGAACCCCAGTACTTGAAAAGGAAATTCAGTTAACTTACATTATGTTGCTGTCGTCCTTTTAGTACAGCTCTCCTCGGTGGATCCATTGGAAAATGGCATTCTCATATTCATGGGTGGGGGGGGGGGATTCATGAACGGCTTACCAAATGTCTCGCCTGGCTCCAGCCCAGGAGTATCAGGGGGCCTTTGTGCAAAGTGGCAGTTTCAGATTTCTCAATGCAGAGTAATGGGGCAAAAGCCCCTCTGAAAAACTAAAGGATTAGCCTAAACTCCAGGAGATAACCACTTTCCCCACCAGCAATTCCCAAAAGCGCTCTTCGCTAAAATCGTAACATTTGTTGGAATAACCATTGTTCCTTTTCAGCGGCGGTTTGGACCCGTTTGTAATAAAGTCGTGTGGTTGGAGCCGCCGCTCCAGAGCAGCACTTAGAAGAATAGTTTGTCATTAATTATTTAAAGTCCCCCCGATTACAGCTCCAAAGGAACAAGGAAGTAATGATGCAGCTGGGAGGACAGGTTTCAAGCAAATAAATGGTTTTACAGACTTCCCAGGACTAGAGTCTGTACTGAATATGAATTTAGAAAGTCAAAAACAACCATAAGTGCATATTTGATGCATTTTTTATGAATGTTAAGTATGTTTACCTGCACACTAGAAGTCCTGTAATCTGGTAGTTCTCATCCATATGATACCTTCATCCAGATGTTTGATTTACTGTCTACCGTCTGCTTGTCTTACATACCAGGCTCTCTTTTATATTTTGTACAGATGATTTTATCTCAATAGTTGAGGAAGAACCCAGCGTGTATGGCTCTGTTAATACATCTCAATTTCATCACCAGCAATGAAACATATCCTCCACTTCAGCAGGCATCAGGCTACCTCTGAGTGTACTTATTCCTTATACCACATGTCCAAAACTTCATGACAAACTTACTGTATTTAGGTACAGACGTTGACTTTGATACACTTTACTGATCCGCAGGAGTGAAATTACTTGACATCAGCAGTTTGTGCTAAACAGGCCAATGGTGCACACTAGATCGGTGCTGGCGGGACGCAGCTGTGAACCTGTAGTTAGAAATAACAGTTTCTCCACCAGAGAGCTTTGCAAAGAGACCAGATAATTATCTTTTTTAGCAACAACCTTGAATAACACTGAGTATGCTTACATGCACACTAATATTCCACTATTATTCTGAATGTGACAATATAGTGAATGTGATACGGGTCATGTAAACAGCATATATATGCTGTTTGGATATTCTGAGTTAGGCCTTATTCTGCAGCCCAGTCACACAGCAGTTCTAGAAATAGTAACGAAAACGTCTGAACAAAATGTCTAAAAAATGTTGGAAAAAAATGTCTGAAAAAAAAGTTTGAAAAATGCTGAAAAAAAATGTCTAAAGAATGTCAGAAAACAATGTCTAAAGTTTTTTGAAAAATGTCTGAAAAAAAAGTTTGAAAAATGTCAGAAAAAAATGTCTAAAAAACGTCCAAAAAAAAGTCTGAAAAATGTCCAAAAAAAGTCTGAAAAACGTCTGAACAAAATGTCTAAAAAATGTTGGAAAAAAAAGTTTGAAAAAAGTCTGAAAAAAATGTCTAAAAAACAGACATTTTTTCTGACATTTTTTAGACGTTTTGTTCAGACTTTGTTTTCGGACATATTTCAAAAAATTTTTTTTTCTTTTTCTTATCTGGACCTTGAGTCTGCAATAAAGTTTGAATTGATTGAATATGAATGAGATTTTCACTCCTGGAAACCTCACTGTTGTCACTTCCAACTCTTGGTAAAGTTTGGGGATGTCTTTTTTCCAACATTTTTCAAACTTTTTTTTAGACGTTTTTTTCTGATTTGTGTACATATATACAAATTTCCCTTTTTTTTCGGGGTCAGCACAAAATCAATACATATGTAATCCACATAATTTTGGAAGTATAGAGAGCGCCAAACTCCATGTAAGGAGGAGGTCTGGCTGGATGAGTGGGTCAAAAAACACCGGACTTTTGCCCAGGAGACTGGCGTTCATGTCCCGTGTTAAACCAGAAGTCAACGTTGATTTGTCACGTAACTTCTGTACTTAGTACTAAGTTACGGCACTTCCAGAGTTATTTTAAAGCTATATAAGTAGTTTTTGTTACATAACTTCTGTACTTAAAGATAGCCTCAGGAGCTCCGTCTAAACCCACCCTCTCCCCTCGGGGCCCCCCACACACATGCACGAGCACCGCCGCATTGTAACTACTTCACAGACTCAGAGCGGAGAGAGGACCTCAACTCAACAACGCTACCTCATGACAAGTAACCGCGGCAGTGCTACTGCAGGGCTGAGCTTTCTCTTCCATTCTCCAGGAAACGTGCGGCGGCGACACGCTTTGAGTTCAGTCTGGTGCACGTCAAGGGTAGAGAAAGAGCAGGGAGGCAGGGAGGCATCTGATTGGTTCTTTCCAAGCGGACCGCGGGGCAGTGATTGGTGTAAGTTTTTACAGGATTACAGCAGCTACAGATGACGGCTCTTTTCCGCTCCTTTTTCAGAGCTCATCAGTAATGGATAGCTGTCGGGGTGTGAAGACCATTTCAACCAATAGAACAGATAGTGGAGACTGGAGAACATTGTCAACCCTGACTTTACGGTACAGCCCTTATGGTGTTATTTAAACCCAAACTGCCATCTTTCCCTAAACCTAACTAAGCAGTTTTATTGCCTAAACCTAACCAAGTTGATCTATTCCTTAACCTAAGTAAGTAGTTTTATTTTGAAAAGACTGCAGCGGAAATTGACACGTGCATCATGTGTTGCTGGACATTCGTAGGAAAACGCACGAAAAATACGTTGTTGAAAGTCTTGTTGAGCGTCACGAAGAAAAAAGGGAAATTCGTGTCTATGTACACGAATCAAATAGATACAATTTTGTGACTATTTCACAAACTGCCATTAGACTGTGTTGTATTCTGAATGGAGCATTTTCAGATTCAGCTTCAGAAGACAGAAATGTGTGATATGGTGATATTAATCAGGTTTTAGAAGCATTCTTTGGACATGTATACAGCACATTCAGAGTATCAGTCTGGGTTTTTACTACAGTCTGTGACACACGGCCTATGTAGCTACGTTGTACACGAACCAACTAGCCGACAGTTTGCAGAGATGCACGCCCAAAAAGCAGCCACTTCAACAGCTGTCAAGATCAAAATCTGCAGGCCTCTGCATGTTGAGTTGAGCTGGTACTGCGAAGAAACTCCCAAGAAAATATCACTAACACAAAGCAGCAAAAACAACCTAATTGTACCTGTTTCAATCAGCATCTCTGCTCTGTGTGAGCCTCCGAGGAGCCATCGCGGCTAATATCAAATTGAATAAGGACGAGAAGTGACATTTTCCATCACCTTGCCGTTGCGACGTCTGGAGCTTTGGATGGGCCGAGAGGGAGACGGGGCCGCGGATAGGGGTCACGCTTTCATTAAAGAGGCTAATGGCGAACAGAGACAAGGAGCTGATATTAGCCACAGGGAAACCTATTAAGAGCGGGCTGGAGACAGTCGTGATGAGGAGCTGATTACAAAATCACTGAAAGGAAAATGACTTGGCAGATAAGTAGAACCGCAGCTCAGAAGCTGTAAAAGACACCGAAGCAGACTGAGCCCGGGTCAGACAAGCGAGAGAAGGCCAGTCTGAGCAGAGGGCGGCGGGATAGTGAGGCTTCATATCACTACAAAAAATGAACCAATGTTCTTTTGTTGTCGCTGTTCTGATTGCTTAAATGTTTGTCTATTTCTGTGTCTATTCGTAGCAGGAGATTAACATATCAGATCCACTTCAGACATAATATTTGGATTATACATACATTTGCAAATTTTAAAGACAGAATTATAGGATTATAAAACCAAATTTACAAGATTTAGCCAAAATCTGCAAAATGATGTCATTTGACCTTCCCAGTCCCTCTTATCATGGAGAAGGCACGCCCTATTCTGCCTCTGGTTGGCTATACCCTGATATTCTTACCCTGAACTTAACTAATCTCACTCCTCATGACTAAACTTAACCAACCAATCCAACGAAGGCATTCAAGGCAACGAGTCAGATGGTCCGATGATGTCATTCTGCATAACAATTAGCCATGTGCTTCTGTTTGTTGCACGGAAAGTGTGTAGTCCCCGTTATCGGTGGTTATCAGCCTCATAGATATGGGTTAGAAGGGACCTGCTACACCTACTAGTAGGTTCACATGGTCACTATCATCTATTCACATGGTTAATCATCAATGGGACAAACAAACACAGGACTTTCATCTAGGAGACCGCTGTTTGTGTCCCGTGTGCAAACAAAAGTCGACGTTGACTTTTTTTACCGTACTTTTGTTACTTATATGTTACGTACCAGCAGACTTCTCTTTTCCTAAACCTAACCAAGTAGTTTTGTAGCCTAAACCTAAAGTTGTTTTGTTTAAATTCACAACGTTTGGTGGTAGGTGCAGTTTGGCCCGTCTGAAGCATTATGGGCTGATTACACCAAAACATGTTGCTAGAAATGCATCGCCAACAAAACCATTATTTTCCTATGGTACGGTGTGGCTCCTCTCTGGCGCCGCGCGGCGTGTTTTTAAAAGACGCGCTTAAATGTTAAAATATTCTCAACTTTTCAGCGCCAGGCTTTGAGTCGCACCGCTCATCAATGTCACATTTGGTCCAGGCAGCCAATGAAATCAATCAAGTGGCGGACTTTACTACTTTACCACTTCCTTCCTGTTTTGATGCCGGTAGATGTGGTAGGGCTAGCTAGCTGCTGGACTGTGAGAGAGCTACGGAGTATGTGAGAGGAGGGAATTCACATCTAATGTCGTGATAGTTTCATGTCGGCTACTGTCTTTGAGCGAGAGAGAGACCACATTTTCCCGTTAATCACATTTGATCGCCCGGTTGCGAGCACGCACCCTCACTCCACAGGCGCCCTGCTGGTTTGCCTGAGGCGCTTTGCCAAGGCGTTTTTGAAGCCTGCAGTGGCGGTGTGATCAGCCTCTAAGAATGGTAGTGGTAACCACCGGTTCAATCGGCTGATGACATTTGAAATGGGTGTGCCGTGTTGATGTGGCGGAGCACAACTGACATCAGATGAAGTGTATTGATTCCAAGATCATTCCAGTTAAAGAGATCTGTGACCGGTGTGGCAGTCACACGTGTTTGTATAACACAGTTCCAGCTGTGGTTTTTCGTATGATCCTCCCTGCTCCTTGTCTCATTTCTCTCAGATGATATTAATGTCTGCGCGGTCAGAAAATCACATTCCACTCAGTGTGTGTTGTTTTGTGTGCACATCTGTGACAGAGGCAGTCTGTTTGTGTGTGTGTGTTTGTTTTGCAGGAGGCTGATGTGGAAAGCCTCCAGTTTTCCTCTCAGTCGGTCTGTCTGTCTGCGGGGGCCCCGGGGCCAGTAAATATGTTAGGCCATCTGGCCATCTGCCTGTCTATCTGGACAGATGGTCCACCTGAGGGCCAATCGCCTGACTATCCACTGGATCCACAACATGATTCAATGATAGGACTCCATGCCATCTATTTCCAGTTAAATAGAAATTCCTCCATTCTGTCTTCAGCCCGAAACAAAGCAATTAAAACAAGGCATTAAAACTTCCACGACTACACTGACATCCAAGAAAAGTATTTCAAAACAGAAACAAACAATTATATTTATTGTCATTTAAAGTGGTTTGATGACAGGAGCCCCAGGACCAAAAGGTAAACAGGTAACACTTTATTTGCACTAGTCTAGTCTCTGCTGCCGTCAACTGACAAATATAAATTATTTTGAGCTTTTAAATTCCGTTCCGTCCTTCCTGATTGTGCTGCCAACATAGATATGCCCATAAGAACATTTTGCATTAACCCAAACTTGCATTTTGTTTTTACCTTTGTTGCTTTTTGTCATTTTGCCAGCCCAAATGTAAATGAACAGATGTCGTCCTATTTGTTAGCCTCTAAGAAAACACTACAAACATGGGGTAAATTGTTATTTCTGATCACTACAGGTTACTTTTACATCTTTAAACATTTTAAATGACACATATTATTTTAAAATCAGCTATCCAAACAAGTGACAAGTAGAGGCCTGAACCTGCCAGCGTCATGGAGCTCTGCTGCCACACGGTCAGTGAGTAGAACCAACACGTTCTCATCCCAACTCGTCATGTACTGACGCTTTGTCAGACCCCGCTGTGTCACTTTTTCCATCGCACTAAACACGTGCTTAAAGTGGCACTAGGCAGTATATTTTGGCATCACTTAGCAAAAATGCCATAATTACCTTTCAGCATATTGTAATTCAAGTGTTCTGAGAGAAAACTAGACTTCTGCACCTCCTCATGGCTCTGTTTTCATGCTTTAGAACATCTAGCCCGTGATGGGAGACTTTGACCAATCACAGGTCAGTTCAGAGAGAGAGAGCATTTCTATTGGCTGTGCTCCGGCTGGTGGGCGGTGCTTGGTATTTCCTCAAGAGATCTCAACATGGCTGCCGGATCACAAACTTTCTCATTTTACAGCTAAACAGTACACCACAAGATGTTTCTGAAAACACTTGAGCCTTGAAATCTGCATTACAGTAACAGAATATTGATTCATATTTGATCAGCGCTGCCTAGTTTGACCGTTTGATCAGAGTTCACGAGTGATTGACAGCTGCTCAGAGACGGCAGACTCCAGCTTGGCTCTGATTGGTTGTTTTCCTCCGGTCTGTGAAATCCTGCAGATGTCGTTAGGAGCACCGGAGTACACAGAGACACATGATTTCTTTAAAATTACCTGTCTCATGCACTACTGTCAGGATATAGTGACCGTTTTATAAAAATAACTTTTAAATCATATTTGCTCCAATCTTGCCTACATCAGCTTTAACGAGCCCTCAGCATCACTTTTCCGTCACAGTAAACACATGCTTATAATGTTGTGAATTAAACAAAAACACTTATTTATGTTGAGGCAACAAAACCACTATAGTTAGGTTTAGGAAAAAATAATATGGTTGGGCTTAAAATTAGTATGTTTGTACAGTGAAAATGTGACTTGATAAACGTACAGCTGATTGTAACGTGACGCACGGGACACGAACAGCGGTCTCCTGGATGAAAGCCTTGGTATCGACGCCCTGGGAATGAGAACAGGCTGGATATTTACCAGCATCCATCACAACTTGCTGCATCATTTAACTGCAATAACCTTAAAGCTGTAGATTTAATTGTGAACAATTTAAAGAGACACATTATTTATGTCCAGCTATCATTAGAGCTACACAGCTTCTAGTGAGCCGCTGGCTCGCAGGTAGACATCAGATAATGAGGATGGAAACCTGCACACTCAGAACTCCTTTACATTTATTTCAACTTTAAGATCGACGATTTAACAAACAGCCTTCTTCAGGAACCACAATTGTTGAAATTCCTACGATTATTATAACAATTTCAAACCATTTGTTTTTGGAATAAGTCTAAAATTGAAACACCTCCTAAATGTATTAGTTCTGCCTTTCAATAGAATCCAAATTCCTCTAGTCTCAGCACTTCAGCAAGCAAAAAAATTATAATTTTAAATAATTGTTAACATTCAGTTTCACACTAAATAAATGCACAGGGAAAGACTGAGGTGATAAAACTGTCCCACATGGTGTACCAGCCTAGGAAGCGTCTAGTGCCATAAAGTGGTAAATGACTCTGACACCAGCTCATGATTTATGTTTCATGTCATCAGGCCTCTCGTGCTCATCTCACCGCTTCTCTATAAAGTCCAATAAAGCAGCGAAGCCATAAAAATAATCCTAAAATTGTCCCAGAAACTTCTGTTTTGTCCGAACAATTCCACTTCTTCTCTCGAGTGTCTCCTTTCTCAACAGGCGCACAGAGGGGGAAAAAAAACGTAATGTACCAAAATTCAAAATGATTTATTGAAACCGACACTTAGACGTTGAAAAACCTACTTACTCTGCAGTTGTCACTATAGTTTTGTCAAGGACACAATTGGAGCTGTGTTAACAATGAGAGAGACAAAACATTTCAGGAGATGTCAAGAAAAGGTTTCATTTTAGTGGAATATGGAGTGGAAAAAACTAGCACCAAACACAGATTAGACCACCACAAAAATGTTGGTAGACCAACGCATAACCTGTTGGCATTTTTAACACAGAGTAAAGGTCACGTTTTTCCATGACAGGATTTGCTTGTGTGCACCTTGAACTCGATACCAGCTGCTGCTGCTTGCAGACAAACAATCAATCAATTAGTTACAAAGCTTCAGGTGGTGCAATCATCTGCGCTTGAGCTCACATGCGTCTGATTTGCTCGTTTACCCTGCAGAGGTTATAATAGCTGCGACACAACATGCCCTTCAGTATACAAACAGGTCGCTGCACACAGCACACACAGTGACTGGAGACTTAATACTGCTATGTATGTGGGAAAAAAAAAAGTTTAATGTGCTATTTTTTATTGCTTATGGTTTATTTATAACCTTTCTTACACAGAGGAGTGAAGATGAATGCTTGTTTTAGACGTCACACATCACATTCACCTGGTGAAACAACTGTGAACTGCTCAGTTTTCTGTCAGCTTAGTGGAAAAATTAGAGGTTGAGTTTCACAGCTAGAGGCACCTCTGTAACACCTGCATGCTCAGGGACAGAAGCTTGTATTTACTTCCCCCCGTTTGAATGTTGTAGGTATTGATTTGTGTGCTGAAAACAATAAAAGGAATAACGGAAAACAGACACTGGGTGAGACTGTGGCATTTGCAGGACAGGGTTGAGTATAGAGGAAAACAACGACAACAGTGACATTTATAAATAATGAAGGAAGGAGCCGCTCTCTCTCTGATGTGTTTAGTGAAGCATCTGCTTCGGTCCTGTTGGTGTTAAACACACACATATCCACCCGCGCACTCACACAGATCAGGTTTTGAGGCAAATAACACCTGACGTGTAAGTCGGCCATCCGTTCGCTGCTCTGCACATTCGGCACGGAGACTAAACGCCGGAGTCTGTGTCGCCCTCTGGTGCTCTGACTCATATGCCGCTGCGGTGGAGGAAGGTCAGAGGGCAGGAAGGTAAAAATAGCTGATGACCCAATAAGAGAAATGATTGAGGGGGAAGAGGGCGAAGGATCTGTGTTTGTGAACTAATCATCTTTATAATCACATAAAACGTCAGAATAGTCCTATATTTGATTGGTCAGGTTAGCGTAGAGCAACCTTAAAATGATGTTCCCATACAACTAAACTGTTTTCAATATGCTTCGGGGGAAACATATTTTCACCTGGATTACAGTCGCAGTTTTAAACAGTTTTAAACACGTGGTTAACGTTTTAAATTGAAACAAATGCTACAAAACTACTTGGTTAAGTTTAGTAAAAATTATCATGGCTTAAAATGAATTACTAAAATTTGTTACGATATTTAAGCTACATACGTATATTAAAATTAGTTCCACACGGGACACAAACGGCAGTCTCCTGGGTTTAAGTCCTGTGTTTGTTTGACCCATCCACCGCCCCGACCTCCTCCCTACGCAGACTTCCGCGGACTATCATTACATACATATTTGTAATATGTTTTGGTATAAGAGGTTGCGCTTCAACAATGGGATTCACGGTGGAGCGCTAGCTCCAAAGTCCAATAAGCACAAAAATGTGATAGGGTAGCACATCCCAGATTTCAAAATCAAGGAAGACATAATACTAACATTTCACTTGTTTCATTGGCTCACATCACAATAGATATACGCTTACACGTTTTGGCACGGAGCCTTCTTCAGAGCGTGTGAAGTTTACAGATTCAGTTCGATAATATACACAAGGGCAGAGTTAACACACAGCTGGGAGTTGGATCCCATTATTTGGGAACCAGTCACTTTTTCTTATCACATGGCTCTAGATACAGGGACCAATCACAGGCATAGCTTATAGTTAACTCTGATCCAAAACCCCATTACATAGAATGTTGAGCTCAACAAAACACTGTTCCTGGCCATGAGTGGTTCACTATTAAGACCATACACTAGATGGCAATAGAAGGACACTTGAATAAACCTCATTCATTTTTGATTATAGGCTAATTTTACGGATTATCCTGTATCACCAAGTGGTCAGTGGTCACCTTCGTAGTAATGTAGTAGTCGTAGTTATATTTGTTATATGTCAAAAACAAACGTAATCCACGACAAAATATGTTTCCGTCAAAACATAATTCACAATTCAGTTTTGTTGTATTGGAACAAAGTTTTTAGGAGACAAGGCTGCACAGAGGAGTGAGGTGCAATACTCCATCGCTTCCTCCATTTTGGACTGAAAGCGACTACCGGACGCCAGTAAAACGTTCGCCTACAATGCTTCGTACAAAAGTAATCCTAAATTATTTTTATTTTATTGTCATATTTAATGTCTCTACTGAAATGGCCGGGGTTGAACAAAAAATATATTATAAATATGCATACTATTATAACTACTTATTTATTTAACTTTTTGCCCGGCTGCTTCCCAGAGGAGCACAAAGTGAGCGATGGACATAAATGGAAGTTAGAAAAATCCAGCACACAGATTTTGAGATTAATCTTAAACTTTTTCAAGTCAAGAATCTCCAAAATTGATGTCCATCAAATAGACCACAGACCATGGATGTATATTTGAGTGCATTTTACCCAGGGAGCGCATTTACTGATCCTGACATTATAAATGTTCATGTGACTGAGCCTTTAGAGAGAGCTTGGGGATTTTAGGGAAACTTTTTTTTAATCTCTTTCTTTAACCACATTTACGTTGTATAAACCTACCCATAACCATAATTATAACCCAATTTTTCTGATATTAGTGGAGGCGCTAGAGAAGTTACTCATACCTCATTTTATTCTAACCAACCCCCTCGTTCTCACAGCTACTGAAATACCACCCCCAAATCCTATCACACTGCTTTCATAACTCTCATAAATCATACATTACATCTGAGTTTAAAGCAAGTCTATTTGATCAGGATGAATATATTCTGGAAATTTACCATTATTACTGTGGGGGGGGGAAGTACCTGTAGTTTAATATGATAACACAAAATACTTAAAACTTATTTTGCACTAAAACATTTTGGAACAAACGTTCACAGCTTGATGGGAGTCCCGTTGGTGAAGTGAAGTGCAGAAACAAAACCGTGTTATTTATTCATGTTCTTCGCAGAAACATGCACATTTAATGTCGACACCGATCTCGATGTAAACACTGGCGTCCTAGTTTTTAAAACGGGACTTCTCGTGACCTTATTCTAATTTCTCTCATGCAATTAACATGATTGTTCTAAGCATGCATGTTGCAGGTCCCTGCAGACTGCAGTCATATCTGACAGACTAATAATAATCCAACCGTATCAAGACAACACAATGTGGGTTTATATGCGCAGTAAACCTTTATTTGTTGTTGTCTTCCATGAAAATTAGAACATTTACAATCCAAAATGAGACTTTATGAATAAATCAACACTAAATGCATTCATGAGAAGTGCTCTAAAGAGTCATTTCCTTAAAAATTGGTTCAATTTCAGCTTTTATAATCACCCGCGTTTGAGAAAAATTGGCTTGTTAATGTCAGGCAGCGAAGTATTTCCCTTTTGGATCCTTTTTCTTTTTTTTTTTTTTCACAAAAGTCTGAAAAAGAAATTAAATGAGTAATAGGATATTAGCTGCAGGGCAGGCTGCAGTGGAGTGTGGTTGACACCCACATTACGCTTTGACTCTATATATGTTCCTCTTTCTGATCTTTCGGGTCAGATTTAAGTGTGATATCACAGAAAAAAAAAAGGCCAGAAAGTTTATCGACAGTCTGAATCCGACTTTAAAGATATCACAACTGATGGAGAGGGCCCGTCTCCGTCGCTGCCCATCAGCTCGCCCCACTTCGGTTGTGAGGAGGAACTTAACTAGATTCACTATCTCAACGCAGGCACTTTTATGAGCCTCGATAGCTTTATTCAAATAGCATTCATTTACAGTCACATAAAGGGGGAAATTAAACCGATAACTCACACACAGACGGACGGACACGCACACCATCTCATATGGAGATCAACACACACAAATGCATCCACCACAACACACGTGGCAAACATAACATTAATACAAATTAGAGTTTTCTTCCTGGAATAAGCTAATGTTTCATAGAGTCCCAGAGCTGGGACTGGGACGGATCCTAAAGCTGCTTTTGGAGCACTAATCTGAAAAGCCTTTTATCGTCCTAGGGCCCATTAGCAGCGTCAGTGTCTCCAAGAAACAGCGAATGACTGAGAGCAAGAAACACAGCTGAAGCAAAACGTTGCATTTGTCTTTTTATTCTGCTTCTTTTTTAATGTTTTTACCAGGATTGTAAATCAGAAGAGGACGAGTGGTCCCCATGACTTACAGTTTTCAAGCCTTGAATTTGGCATTTTGGCCGTCACTTGCTTGGTTTTTGCCTGTCGCCATCTTGGTTTTTGTCCGTCACCATCTTGGTTTTCTTAGTTTTTGACCGTCTTCATCTTGGTTTTCTTGGTTTTTGAACGTCGTCATCTTGGTTTTCTTGGTTTTTGGCCGTCACCATCTTGGTTTTCTTGGTTTTTGACCGTCACCATCTTGGTTTTCTTGGTTTTTGGTTTTTGGCCACCGTGATCTGGTTTTTGTCTGTTGTCTGCTGGGTTTTTTGCCCGTCGCCATCTTGGTTTTCTTGGTTTTTGACCGTCGTCATCTTGGTTTTCTTGGTTTTTGAATGTCGCCATCTTGGTTTTCTTGGTTTTTGGCCGTAACCATCTTGGTTTTTGCCCGTTGGTTTTTGGCCACCGTGATCTGGTTTTTGTCTGTCGTCTGCTGGGTTTTTGCCCGTCGCCATCTTGGTTTATGTCTGTCACCTGCTTGGTTTTCAGACTCAAACAAGCATGAGTGCGCCTGCAGCTTAGAGGATGACCTTTGACCTGCAGCTTCTACTATAGTCAGACGTCATATTCACATTATACCAACAACCTTCTTATTTTTCAACAGTGTGGCTGATCAACTTATTCAGGAAATGACTCAAATAAATATGAAATCTCATAGAAATGACAAAATTCACTGAAGGGGGGCTTTAAATACATTTTAAATGGGCACACCTCTTCATACCTGTCTGATCTCCTCAACCCATCCCGTGCTCTCAGAATACAGGGCTCCTGTCTGTCCCCAGAGTTAAAATGAAATCTGCAGGCTGTACAAAGCCAAGTACTATAGTCCATGTCTGTCCTGCCGACGAGAATACCATAAACTTACAATAAACCACTGCATCTCTCAACCCCTCTGTTTGTTTGTGTCCCACAAGCAAACAAGTGTCCAAGCTGTTTGCCTCTCTCTGTTTTATTGTCCTCCCTTTCCACTCAGTCTTCTCTGAGCTGAACCACCAGCCGTCCTGGGACGTCTCCGTCTCCCCTGGCTGTCGGTGCCTCATTCCAGATGTTTGGCTCTTGTCTCTCTCTCTCCCTGTGTGCATGTTTGTTTACTCATATCTGTGTGAACGCTGAGCTTTAGCTTTGCCTCTTGAGTCTGTGTACTCTGTCTCCGTGGTGGAGAGGAGGACATGTGGCTTAAATCCTATCTGTTCGGCGACACCTGAAGTTGCTGGGGTCATTTCCCCCGTTGCGTTGACGTAGAAGACAAACTTCCACATTGAGATCCTACAGAGCACGTTGGAAAAAGTCCAGCAGGCAGTGCCAAACATCCCCGGCAGGAGACAGCCTGGCCAGTCTGCATTTGTCATCAACTTCTGCGAGAAATCATGTGGAATTCAGTCGAAAAGAAGCAAAAGAAAACATGTTTTTCCAAAGAGCTGAAAACCCAAAGTCCTCTCTGCTGGCCAGTTTAAAAAAGACTTTAAACTTGTTATATATACAGTATGTATATGTATATATACAGTATGTATTACATGATGTATGTAGACTCTGTCTCCGTTCTTTTGCTGTGTGCTTTTACATTCAATTTTATTTGCAATCTACAAGAAGGCATCGTCTTGGATTTATATCTTTTCAAAAATGTGCTATACAAACTTAGTATTTCCATCCAGCACTACGAAAAACTAATTCAATATCATCACGTATATGTGATTCTTACATCCTTTGTCCACTATAGTCCACTGCATCACAGCTTCTTAACCTCTTCTTTTACCTGCCGAACATGATACCGTAAAACACTGCCTTTAAAATCTTCATAAAATGCTGTGGTGGTGTTTTTTTCTGAAAAGTTTCTGAAAGACGAGGCCTTAACGCTACTAAAACAACACTCCAAGTGTATTTTGTCCAAACAAAGTTTGTTTGGCAATGATTTCAATATTTTAGTTACAAAATCAACACATGATAAATTATATTTTTACTTATATAATAATATTTTTGACCGTTTTGTTTATTGAATGTACATACTTGACTTTGGATTATTTTTGTTATCTTATTTACATTGTTATTGATCTTATTTGTTATTATCTAAGTTTTACTTGATCATATTTCATACTTACTCCATTTGGAGTTATACATTTATTTGTTTTTATTGATTTTATATTGTGCACAATGGTAGAATGTGATGATGCACAGGGTACATGTCATGGCCAAAGGCTCCCTTGTGTGCACAGAGCCTCCTGTAGTGGATATCAGTAGTATTTTAGAGCCAGATTCCCTTTCAAGAGGTAGAAAATCCATATTCAGCACACTTTGGGTATCCGAGTGGCCAAATGGAGTCCTCCTGGTCCTATCCTGACTAAAACCTTTGTAGAATCTATGTGCTTTGTGTTATTTATATCTGCTTTGGCACAGTTGTAGTCGAGGAGTTGCTGAATGAATTCAGTGGCATCTCTGTGCAGGTCATCATTGCTATAATGGTGTTATCCACTGTTTAATCTAGAAAACCTTTTAGGCGACCGTAAAAATGTAAATTTTTCCTTTGGTTCATCACAATTTACTCAGGAATAGTAACAGTCACAATGTTACTGACACTGGGGATGAATTCTCGGAGGTCTTACCTATCCATAGAGATCAAGATCATGCATATAGACCTGGTAGTTGTGGAGCTATTCTTGATTTATTTTGGGTATGTCTGTCTAGGCGAACCACACCTTCCAGCACCCTATAGGGCTTAAGAGGTTAATCTCTAAAAGTTAGTCTGTGTATCCAACAAAGAAAATCACCACCGTGCACCCTTTATAAGTTAAGAACATTTTGATGTTCAAAACAAACAGGTCATTAAAAGAAAAAAGTCGTGGGCTCTTTAGTAAACACTATCGATCGCTAACAAAGCCTCCTCTCCAGCTATTTAAAAAGCTTTCATGTTGCTGTTTTTGTTCTTGAAAGAAAGAAAGCGAAAGTGGCAGCAGGTTTCTGGCCTCCTGTCAGCTTTTGGCAGCAGAGCTAACCCTTTAATGACATGAACAATGAACTCTTGCTCTTTCTGTGTGGCCCTCTGTCGTGGAGCTACAGAGCGTATCCCCAACACACACATCCACTCTGGATGATGCAGCATGCTTTATTTTATGTTGTATGACTTCCTGCTTCAAATCTGCAGCACAGGGCCAATATAAACAGTTAATAGATGCTCACATGCACCAACTCTGCATTAGAACACTATGTTATTGATTGTTTTTTCACTTGTAGAGCTCTCATTATGTTTCTGCAATATCAAGTGTCCACTGACAATGTCTTTCAGTATGTATTCCTACATTATCTATACATTGAATATGATTAAGGTACTGTACAAATGCAACTGGATTTGCTTTTTAATTCTTAAAAGAATAAAATAAGTATGAAACTTAAATAAATTGGGTAGAGATGTAAAAATGGGACCAAGATTGAATATCAATGTCAATGGCCAACCCGATCACATGGGAAGGCGTATAAATGGCATGACATTATAAGGACATTAGCCTTTTTGCGTGTCATTTTTATGCCACGCAACAAAACTACGGCTGCAGTTATGTTTAGGCAACAAAACCACTTAGTTAGATTTAGGAAAAACACCATGGTTGGGCTAAAAATAAGTATGTAAACTAAGTAAAATCTGTACGGAAACAACGTAACAGAGGTACGGAAAAGACGTCACAAACATCACTAACGTAACTTCAAAATAACTCAACCAGGAGACCGGCGTTTGTGTCCAAAAGTATTGTTGGAAGTCCTGTGTTTGTTGGACCCATCCACCTCTCCACCCTCCCATCATCAGCAGTCTCTCTCTTTTTTTTCTACGTCACTAGCGCGCAAAATGATTTGTGCCTTCCAACGACGAGCATTTCCAAGAACAACTTGTGAGATGTTGATTCAACTTCATGCTCATTTTGGAGGTTGTCATTTGTCGTAGTTGTTGTTTGTCTTTCGGCTGCTCCGGTTAGGGGTCGCCACAGCGGATCATTGATCTGCACATTGATCTGGTATAGGTTCTACGCCGGATGCCCGTCCTGACGCAGCCTTCCTGGGGGGATACATGTTTTTGGTGGTGGGAGGAAACCACAGAACCGAGAGGAAACCCACGCGGAACACAGGGTTGTTGGTTGATCTGCAAGAAACAATATAATACAGCACAATATGACAATATCAGTACTGTCAGTTGAAGGTAGCTAATCTACTGTATATACAAACATGACACTACTTCATGCTTTCATGCGTTACCATTATGGACACTGATGCAGAAAAGTTGCATATGGACTTGTAGAAATCTGGACTGGAATAGAAGGAACATCAACTGGTGTGCAGCTCCTCACACTGGCATCAGGTGAGATGCAGTCAGTGAACAAGTACATGCATAGGCAGCCATTAGCATACTAACAGCCAGTTAGGTCGTAACCTGTGATAGTAGTCGAAGCCAGGTAAGAGGACAGGAGGTAAGCAAAGAGACAGAATCAAGGTGCATGGAGGTAAACACAGTCAGTGGCTGGAAAAAAAGGGAACACAGAGAGAGAACGGCAAAGAGGAAACAGACACATTAACTGGTAAAGAAGTATGTAGCGCTGCAGAAAGCAGGCGGTGATACACGAGGTAAACTGCTGCTGTTCAGGACGGGAGGAAGCGTGCGAGAGGACAGGTGGTAAACAAGCGTTCGCTAACCCGGCAGGGAAACAGGTGTTCGGGGACAGCACCATCATTTTTTTATTCACATTTGCATCTTATAAATATTTGATAAATTAATAGTTTCCTCCATCTGGTGCGTGTTCTGTAGGGGCTGTTGCTTCGGTATGTTCCTGTAGGTGTCGAGCAATCTGCATGTTCACTTGACTGCATGACTCAGTGGTGAGGGAGTGGAGATTAAAAATGTTCTTTTCCTCCTGCACTTTGCCTCCTCAGTAAGTGGCGCCTCTCTGACTTTCCACTAATTTGTCTACGCTAAACAATGGAGAGAGACAAAAAGAGTAGATGAACGATGAGTGGAGCCGTCAGTCACACTTTTTCATGGACTGTTCTCGTCCCACCAGCGCACATTTCTGTCACTATAATAGTTGGTTAATTAGTGTTCGAGGGAAGGCGAAGACAGGAAGAAAGCCTCTTTTTGGAGCCTCCTGCTGGGCTTCAGTTTTCTACGACACAGCTGGAGTTATCGGGCCCACGTTCAACTGCCCTGTTCTTCCTTCCCCTTCACTCTGATTTGTGTTTAGACAGAAACGCTGACAAAAACATCCGTTTGGTTTTATCTTTTACAAGCTCAGAGTTGAATATCCCGGTTGCTTCCGAAGGCATTTGCATCTTGAAAATCAATCTTACAAAATCTCCTACAGAGCTGCACCTTTTAAAAAGGATCCGCAACTGCTGCTGCTGCGGCGGCTGTTAAGAAAATAAATCAGGCTTGTGATAAAAGCTAATTAAAATGAGCTAATAGACGTAATTAGCTATTCATCAGTTGCGATTGCGTTCAAACTTTCCCTGGAGGCGCAATGATCCCCCCCCCACCCTAAACAGGAAAAGTCTTTGAAACAGGTAGCGCGGCGTCTTCCTGAATACCAATTAGCTCGGCTGCTCAGCTTTCTGGGGCTCATCCATGTGAATCATTTGACAACGGAGTAGCAGTTTTCCACGGCTGGCTAATTCAGCACAATGCCTCTAAGGGAGGTAGACGAGGAGCGCCGTGGGGAGAATGTCACCAGTATTTGAGAAAGGTTAGACAGGGAGGAGAGCGTGTTGCTATCATACACGCCATTCATCATCGTGTTTATGCCACACAGTCACAAAGGGCTCTGTGTCTGGCTCGGTATCGATGTGCACTGTGTGTAAGTGTGTGTGTGTGTGTGTGTGTGTGCAGGTATCACGGTAGACTGGCTCACCGCATGTATTAATGTGGGACTCGTGGGTGTGTGTCATCGTACAGTCTGTCCTCTCCTGAGAACCACAGCATTGGTTATCACAGTTTAATGCTGAGATTCTTAGAAGCTAATAGAGTTTTTAAAAAACATTTGTAAAAACATTTTATGGAAATATAAAGAGGAGAGGTGCGTGGATGTACTTTGTATTTTAGTGAATGTACTATTTGCCGCATCTCCTAAAAACATTCCATAAAACTAAACTGCATTGTGAATTATGTTTTGAAAGAAACATATTTTTTTGCGGATTACGTTTGTTTTGACGTATCACAAATACGTTTGTAATCATAGTCCGGAGGAGGAGGGAGGAAGGAAGGAAGACTCCGGGACAGGCTGTTCTTACTCAAAACTCGTCAAATACCGCCGTTTGGTCAGCACCCCTCGGCATCGAAAGCCGACGCACGGAGACACCCTGTAGCAACAGGATGTGACGAACTGGACTGCTATGGAGGACAGAACCTGCCAAAATAAATAAGAAATACATGTCAATATTAAAATAGATGTTGCCATTAAAAATAAATATGTCATTAAATGTGGGACAAATATTGAAAAAAAGATGTTCTCATTAATTAAATGATAAACATGTGACATAAATTGATATTTCTGTTTTTTTTTTCTTTCTTTCTTTATTTATTTAGCTTTGTATCAATTCCCCTATTTATTTACTCTCTGTTGAAATAAATAAATAAATGCATAAATACATAAAGAAATGCATACATTAAAAAAAATATATATAAAAGAAAACATTAGTACAAAAATAAATGAAAAAATAAAGGATTAAATCAAAAATACATGCATTTAAAAATGAATACAAATAAATACATAAATGAATAAAAGGGAAAATTTAACAGAAAAGTAAATAAATAGAGAAATTAATACAAAGATAATTAAATAAAGAAGCAAATAAAGCAGAAATATCAATTATGTCACATTTTGTTAATTAATTAATGGCTACATTTATTTTTGATATTATTTTTGATACATTTATTAACATATTTATTTATCAAGTTATTTTTTTAGTTATTTTTCATTTTGGCAGGTTCCGTCTTCCATAGTTTAAAACTGTTTAAAATTGCAACCATAATCCAGGAAAAATAAGTTTCCCTTTGAAACGTAATTGTGAATGCAGTTAGGTTGTATAGGAATGTAATTGTGTTGGCATGTCACAGCTTTCATTTAACTCTGTAATTCAGCTCAGGATCAGCAGTGTTGACTCTTTTTTGTGGATATTTGGACAAGTGTGTAATGTGGATGTTGTTTATGTCAGAATGAATCTCATCATTTAGTCTCAATAAACAAAGACTGAATTAGAGCCCGTCTGGTGTGACCTCGTCCTACTGATGGAAGTGCCAGATCAAATAAACACTCACACGTTGTTGTTTGGGAACGTACCGTCTATCTCAGTACGGGGACTCGTTGCTGTAGCCCACACACTATCCAGCACAATTACTCTGAGGATCTTCTACTTTAATAGTTGAAGTCAGAGGTTTTTCACATCATAACTTTATGCATAAACAGTTTCACACTTCACTGGCTGATGCTTGTCAAAGGCTGACGCATATAAACAGCAGGCTTCTACAACAACAACTCATCTAGCCATCTAGCCCAGTGAACCAACGCAACATGTTGAACCTCATGGATTGAAATCTGATTTGGGTCTCGTGCTCGAGGTGGCAAATTGGATCGATAGCGCCCCCTAAATGTTTTCAAAGTCCCCTCCTTTAAATTTCACGTAAATGTATGAAATTTAGTAAGCATATATATCATGTCCAGACTTTTAAAAAAAAAAGTCTCTTGAAGGTATACCCAAAACACAACAGGAAGTCAGACATTTTTAATTAACTGTGCAATATTATGGCGACTTTTGCCATTTCCAGGCTCTGTACTTTAACGAACCCCTCCTACAGATTTAAACTGATCAACTTCAAATTTGGTCAGTGCAATCTAAAGACCTTTGTGATGAAAAGCTATTAAAAGCTTGACGTTGCCGTGGCATGGCGAGATAAAAGCGGCTTTCGCCAAAAAACAGGAAGTTGTTGTAACTTTACCGTATGTTTTCTAATCTGCTCCAAATTTCTCGTATGATAAGAGTCCCGGCCTGAGGACGAAATCCTTCTAGAGGTTTAACCCAATCGACTTCAGATTTGCTTAGTATAATCTAAAGACCTTTGCGATGAAATGATATTAAGAGTTTTAGATTTCGTGAAACGGCGTTGACGTGGCGTGGCGGAGAATTTACATGATTCGCCATTAAACAACTCGACTGTACTTCGTCAAATCTGCCCCAAACTTGACCTACTTCATAAGAGTTCAGGCCCGAGGACATCTACATGGCAATATTGACTCATAGTCATAGCGCCACCTACTGGCAACAGGAAGTCAGCGTTACGTGTCATATATTGTGTGATATAAACTTGATAATGAGCAACATAATGCATGTTTAGCGTGCGCCACATAGTGGACACAGGAAGTGGTGCAAAATTTGCATGACGCCATTTCCAGCAGCACGAAATCCACGCAGGAAATAACGTCTAACTTGTGAATGCAGTGTCCGATGGTCACAGAAGTGCACGGCCGCGTCAACCGGCGTCCTGCCTGTACCCCCAATGTGCACAAAGGTGCGAGGGGCCGTTCAGCGCTGCTTGCAGCGTTAAGTATTGTTTGTTTATTAACTCTATATTCATCCAATCAGTTGTGAATTTTCTATATCATTACGACACTAAAGAATTTTACTTTCTATTATTTCTTTGCTCACAAGAAAAGACTTCCAGACAAAAAAGGCAATTAAGCATGTGAGAGGACACGCTGGCAAGATAATGGCAGCTTTCAAGGTCCATTTGGAGGACTAATCTTTGTTCCTCAAATCAAACATAAAAAGGCAATTCTCTGCGTTAATGAGCTCAAACACTCTTCCTAAGAGTTTCAATAATTCATGTGCTGTCAGATCGTCAGACATCCATAATGAATAACATCCACGGTGAATTATTTACACAGTCATCCTTCGTGGCATAACTTACTGACTGACACTGAGTTACTGTGTGTCTGATGGGCTTCTGGATCTCTGTGTGTAGATTTCAGACCGACATTTGGCTCCATAATGGGCTCGCAACTAAGAAGTAGTAGTGAAGACAAACAGTACAAAGGCTTTCAGTCAGCGTGTACTACCAGCTCCCCCATCAGCACACGGCAGGGACATAACATAGTGGAAGAAATGATTTATTATTACAGGATACAGAATATCGTAATTTGTACATGAGTTGCAAAAAAATAAATGCACCTCTGCACAAAGTTCATGTTACGTCACGGCAGTTTGTGAAATGTTGGGAATCCAGTGACTCAGATCTTGGCATCACAATATTGGCCAATTCTGTAAACTTTGCTCCCACAGTCAATAAATCCAGCGGTCCCCGCGTTCTGCCCTCACTTCTGGGTCAGAAAAATACAAATTCAGAGGCCATGGCGTTACAGGGAACACTGATATGGCTTTGCTCACTAGCAGGTAATCTCACAGTTTTATATGTTTGTCTGGAATGTGTAGGTGCTTTGAGAGAGACAGAGTACAAGTTGGATATTATATAATATAAAGTGTGTGTCTGTGTTTGCAGCCTTATCGTCGTCTGCAGCTCAAAATGAAACTTTAACTCAGAATTGCAGCTCTCAAGCTCAGATCTTGGAGCATCTCAAGGTAAAAATATGAATGTTTGTCCTGCCAGGGAAAGCTCTAACATGCACAGAGAAAAAAATATTACATTAATTTGATAACATTTATCAAAAGAAAATGAGTAACATTTACAGAATTATAGTGAGTAAGTAATTGACAATGTCAAACAGAAAAAAATATAATATAATCTACTTATTTACTACATAACGATAAATATCGCAGATTTACTTAATATTTTGATGACGGTGATTTTCCTATCTGAAAAAAAATCTAAATAAACTTTACTTAGTGTAATAAGTAGTGAAAATAAACATAACTTAACTATAATTGAGTAAGATTTACTTCCTATCTGAAAAAAATAAAATAAATAAACTTTACTTAATAATTAGTTAAAATAAATATAACTTATAACTTAACTATAATTAAGTAAAATTTACTTAATATCTTCACAAATGTTACATTTAGTGGTAACTTAGTTAGTTGTACTTGATATTACAGCAGTAAAATTTACTTAAAAAGTGCTAGTGCAAATTGTTATGAGGATTTTATCAAGTATATCTTACAAGTTTGTTTTTTCAGCATACATGTAGGTCACATTGTGTTTGAGTCTTTAACCCATTGTGTAATATATTTTTAATTTGCAATTTGCTTTCGACATTGTCAGAGGAAGAAAACAAGTGTTGTGTGTGATGTTAACCAACAGGAGGCGGTAGAGTGTGGTGACAAGCTGCCGTCTGCATGGAGCTCACAGGAGACAGCTACTCTTCTGCTGACCATGAGGAACCTGACTGATACTCTGATCAGACAGCAGCTGAAGGGTAGGAGGACGAGACGGAGACATCTGGACGACCAGTTTAATAGTAGATTAACATTAGTTTAATGTTATAATTAAGGGTTTTGGGGTGAGGAATAATACAATTAACATACTTTTCTTAATCTTGACAAACTATATTTTCTCATTTTGTATTCTATCTTTGTGGTTTCTGTTAATTTCTCGTTACTTCTAGGTTGAAAGGAGTAGTAAAGTTTGCCGTCCTGGTTTGGACTACGGAGCCTCCGTTTTGTTGTTTCAATAATATAGGCGCAACTCAGCTCGTTCTGCCCAACGTGATTGGTTGATGGCTTTATTGGCGATGCGAAAACAAATCAGAAAAATGAACTTTGTTCCGGAAAAAAATTACGTCACTTTTTCACCATTTCATATTTTCGGACTGTGAAAGTACTCGTGACAAAAACAACAGTTTGAAATTGCATGAAAATGACACCCCCAGTGTGTAAAGGTACGGTCAAACATGCACAAATGCAGGCAAGTGACCATCGCCTGCTGATGCAATATTCACCTGAAAGTTCACCAAAGTTGAACTCAACAAAAATCCGAAGATGTGAATTTGCTTCACAACCGAAAGTGAATGTTTCTTTTTTGCCCTGTAGCTCACTTAGAATGGAAGTGAACAAGAGGTGAATGTTTGCGCATGTGCGACCATACCTTAAAGGCTTTTAGGCCTGAAGGATGAATAAAGGGCTGTAGATGAGAATAGAAACAGTATTTACACTCAAAATGGAAATCTAACAGGTTCAGGTTTTATATTCCTCATTTATTGAATAATCATTGATTTACAGAATGCCAAAGAGCTAAGCCAAAGAAATGCCCCGATGCTGAAGTTCCCGAAAACGGAGGGCTGGCATGTGTCACAGTTGCCAACAGGCGCTACTGCAAACCTCTGTGCAGCGATGTAAGTGGTACATACTGTTTTACATATATTAATAACAAACATGTTGTAATAAGTACGGGCACATTTTCTGGATAGTTCATCAGCCCGAAAATTTAAAAAAACATGACTAATTTGAGTCTTCTTTCACAGGGTTATGATTTTGCTTTCCTGAGGAGGAGTCGTTTGTATGATGAATGCAGCGAGCAGACCGGATACAGATGGCAGACCCAGTACGTCGGAGGAAACAAGCTGGCTGTGTGCAACGGTGTGCAACCGTACTTTAATAACGCCACTTCCATACATATTCTAACCCAAACCGCCATCTTTTCCTGAACCTAACCAAGTACTTTCCTGTTAAGACGGAAGTTTATATTGAAAAAACTGGAGCAGAAATTGACACGTGTTGATGGACATTCGAAGGAAAACGCACGAAAAATGAGGAATACGTTTTCATAAGATATCATGTGAACCGTTGAATGAAAACATAGTTCTGAATCTGCTACACATTGTTCCTTTAACTAACTTAAAGATGCATTTAACAACTTTTAAAGTTCAAAGCAGGAACACATTTAGAAAGATTCAAATGCACTTTTGATTCCTTCAGAGCAGTTATGTTTAATTACTTTTTTATGTCTTAAACTGTCTGTACAAGGTAACTCACATTGTATATTTATAAAGTGGCACTGAAGTTGACCTCAACTTTCCTCCTGTCTGTTTCCAGAAGCATCATTTCATGTTGCAGGAGCAAATACGGCGTATTTTCCTAAAGACCAGGACTGCCTGACAACCAAGAGCAGCAGCCAGCTGCAGAGCAGCGTCATCAACGTTTTTACCGCTGAGCTGAAGAGTGACGGCGTACAGGGAGACCCAAAGTACGCCTGTCTCGTATGTGGATGACCGCGACGTAGAAGAACCATGTCATGAATGTTGTGGTGTGAAAGTCCCTCAAAGTTGCACTTAGAAATAAAGCTTTGCAAGAAGTAAAACATGTTATGAACTGACTTCCTTTGTTATCATTTGTGCACATTCAATTAAGTGTTGCTACATGCAGTTTTACATTTTTCAGGGAGGGAGCAGTGCATTGTTAGCAGTGTCTACTTCTGACTGTTACCTGCTGATACAGCCACTTTTTACTGCATGCTACAGCCGTGTTTACAGCTCTGTGAGGTCCTCACACACCAGAAAACAAAAACTATTGTTGGGTGGATGTTTGCTATTCCTTCACAACTAATGGGGAAAAAAATATAAAGTTTGGTCTGAAGGTGGTGCCAGAGGAAAGGCCATGTTGTTATCTAGGCTACATCAATTTCATATTTTCCAGTATTACTTTAAGGCAAACTAAAGTTATTAAATATTTTAGTGTTAAACATGTTTTCTGCCTCGCAGTCCACCATCGGACAGTCTGAAGAGCCGCAGCAGTGCATTATGAGGCGGTTTAGTCCAGTAGTCTATCTATGTTATGTGTATTTTTTGTTTATATCTTACTTGCAATACTTGCAAGGGATTGTTTATATTCGTATATTGGTAGAATTTCAATTATTTTATTCTTATTTTATTCTAACGTTTTAATATTCTATTGTTATTTTGTACTGCTTATTTGCACCAACGAACGAAAGCAAATACCTGGTGTATACCTGATACACCTGGCGATAAATAAAGATTCTGATTCTGATTCTAAGCTCACGTCTTATATAGAAATTCTTGCAAATCTAGTTAACATCCAGGCATTTCTCACGTACACAGAATACTATGCAGTTGGATCGCACTACATCCTCAATTTTACGTCATACTTAGTATATTAGTATGTCATTTCACAGCCTCTGGATTCGTTCCATTTGAAGTTGGGAAGTTGGAATTCCCGAGTTCCCAGTCAGAAATATAAACTGGAACGCCGCCTGAAGTTGGATTTCCGACTCAGAAAGTCAGACGAACCTCTCCAACCCCGACGGTAACAGTAAAAGCTACTGTTTGTAGCACTTATGTCTTATTTGTGTCTCATTAAATCAGTCGTACACACAGTACTGTCCAACTTCTATCTGTGGGTGTGCAAAGTACCGGCATAATGTGTTGTAATCAACTGGTGTTGCTAAATAAATAGCTAACCTGGCTGGAGCAAACCCCATTACTTTTCCGACATATTGTACTGGAATGTGGTCAACTCGGGTGTGACGTCATTCCCAGGTCCGACTCCCGAGGTAAACGTAAAGCAGCCTCTGTCCCCTCCGGCTATTTTAGGACATTGACAACAGGAAGTGTTCAATTTAAAAAATGAGACCCAATATTTTGATCCCTCCTGTAATGATTGCACTGAAAATACATTTTAAAGTTAAAGGAACACAATTCTTAAGCAACATGAATGCACTTTAGCTGACAAGTAAATTATAGGCCTGTCTTTGGTGGGAAATGAGGTGAATCCAAACAAGACAAACACAGCTTTATCACCTCAGCATCCACTGAAGTATAAACAGAAACACTCTGGGTTAAAGGTGATGCTTCTCTGCAGATAAACGGCTGCATTCACATTAACAAAAGGATGAATACACCTGCAACTGTGTGATTGCCGTCTTCCCAGCTTTCCCTCTGACTTGGTTTCTAATAATAATAGTCACTCATTATTTACGTGCTTGATGGCGAGATCTGGAGGAGAGCAGCGGTTAAAAGGAGGTTAACTGCTCCGCCAAACGGTCTGCTGTTCTGTCTGCCCTCAGTCTCTGCTAACACATCCAGACGGAGCTCACCGAGGTCAAGGTTAAGAGGTCAGAATGAGACTGCAGGATCTCATTAGGAAGCCGTTGACCTTCCACATCATCCTATTAGGAATCACTCTAATCAGAGAGAAAAAGGACGCCCCCCAGAATGACCTCGACACACCGTCCAATCATCACATAACTGTCTGGATTAACAGTGGTGAACTGTAGTGTCACACATCTCCCTCTAGGTGGCAACAGACAAAAACTAATGCTCTTTTCCTGTAATGGTTCTTGCTGGTATCTGACTCACATTTCACCAGAATAAGAGTGAGTAGTGAAGCCTTCATTTCCCCCATACTCTACGTCTTTTAGCATCTGAACCGTCCCTATAACTCTGTCCACAAACCTTTGTTTACTGTTGGTTTGGGGCAATGAAGGAACGTTTTAATGCTACAACATGCAATTATATTTTTGACAATAGTGTGCTTCTAAGTTTGAATGACATGTTCAAGAACCACATATGGGTGTCCACATTTTTTTTTTTTTTTATGAAAAGCAGGTCCTGGGTGTCCTGTATGTTTTATTGTATTTATTGTGAACGCTTTGAGTGCTTTTATTCTCGTGCTTTATTGGATTTGTGAATGCTTTTAGGACACATAAAGAACAATACGAGGACAGGGTTTTGAAGTTCATTTCTGTTGTTTTTCATTAGTAGGATGTCCTTGTTCTTTTTATTATTAGTATTATTATTTTAGGGATTCTGTGCGTGTAATGTGTGATTGTCTGTCTTGTTTTCTATGACATTAGGGACCTTGTTGGAAATAAGTGTTTATCCCGTGGATTCTTTTGTGTGTGTCCTCTATATATATAAACAAGGGCTGTCAGTTTTGAAGCTAGAGTGAAGATACTGGCATCATATGAAACTAGAAAACCTAAAGAATCCATCGGTACCAACCATGTCATACTAGCTTGTCGTGAAGGAGGTTAAATAACACTACAAACTTACGCAAAATTTTAGCAAGGAAAAACTGGCATGGCCATTTTCAAAGGGGTCCCTTGACCTCTGACCTCCAGATATGTGAATGTAAATGGGTTCTATGGGTACCCACGAGTCTCCCCTTTACAGACATGCCCACTTTATGATAATCACATGCAGTTTGGGGCAAGTCATAGTCAAGTCAGCACACTGACACACTGACAGCTGTTGTTGTCTGTTGGGCTGCAGTTTGCCATGTTATGATTATTTGAGCATATTGTTTTATGCTAAATGCAGTACCTGTGAGGGTTTCTGGACAATATCTATCATTGTTTTGTGTTGTTAATTGATTTACAATAACATATATATACATACATTTACATAAAGCAGCATATTTGTCCACTCCCATGTTGATAAGAGTATTAAATACTTGACAAATCTCCCTTTAAGGTACATTTCGAACAGTTAAAAAAATGTGTGATTAATCACAATTAACTGTTTTAATCGATTGACAGCCCTAATATAAATCAAATAAACTCAAATCGTACTTTTTTGGCCATCTATAGTGTTAATTTCTCCAGTCAGACGATTCACTTCAACAGTGAAATTTAGTGTTGGCTTTCATTTAATTGAATTTTTTTAAACAAATCGTCCTAAATTCAAAATTTAAATTAACCATAAATGAACATATTATTTGCCTTCAACTCTCATGCACTATTGAATTTATTTTACATCAATATTTACATATTCTAAATCAGTATAAAGTATGAATCCCTATTATAGCAATGTTACCCTTTGTACACTAGAGGGCAGCATATACTCACTGTTTTGAATGCCTCCTTTATTTGCCACCAGTGAAACACACGTTATCCTGTTCACTATGCAGGCGTTTGTGTTTAGTTGTTAGTCTTGTGCAAATAAATCAAATGTAAAAAGCAATATTTGTCATTAAAGGGCATCTAGTTGAAGGCAGAAACAGCCCGGCACGTTATATTTTTTTGGCTTGAAAGAGGTAACAAGAAACAAAAATGTTTCATTATCTTTTTAATCAATTTTGATATTGTATCTGTGTGTTGTGTTTTCCACAGGGTGCATAAATGTCAACAGTAAAGACAGTTTTTGTGCTGACGGAGGTGACTCACTGAGTGGAATTTGTTCTTTTCATGTAACTTTCAAAGTAAATATTAAATAACACACTGTTCAATTATCTCGCTCTGCTTGTTCCTTCTTTCTTTTCTTTCTCTCCCGTCTATTCATGTTGGTTTTATTAAACAGAGAGACAATCAGTGAACCAATATAACCTGTGTTCCTGTATCATCATTGTGCCTGCTCACTCCCCTGGCTGCTGTCCAGCTTCTGCTAATAGAAAAGAAAAGAACAAATATAAATGAACGCCTACAAAGAACCCACTGAAGAATGAGGATGAATGAATGACTTTTGAACTTCCCTTTTTCATGGTAACATTTTGAAAAATTGAATCACGATGTGCTACACCAGAGCTGGATTTGAAAGATATTATTTTTGGTTTCTGGTAGGAGATGAACAACTATATAAAACAGTTTTTATGAGCCTGAATACAAAGCCTCGTTCACAACACAGCGTACAACGTACCGACTTCAGGAAGCGTATTTCTGAGCTGAGCGCCTCTCGCAAAAGCTCGAGCTCTCCTTCTTTGTGCATCTCCAGCTCCTTCCTCAGCCTGGTAAACAAATGAAACTCACGTCAGTAACTGAAGGAGCTGAGAAAGAAAAACTCATGAAAGGGGCAACTTGTAAAGAGATGCTTCAGCACTTTTTGGTTTTACATATTGAGTTTAAACCTATTGATGTTTTGTGTTTGCATCACTACACTGCTGCCTTGCTATTGTGTTTTATCACTAAGGAAATAAACAAAACCAAATGAAACTGAAACCTATCGCTATTCATGCTGATAGTGACACAGAAGGATGCATAATACAATATATCACAAGTCTTAGAAATAACCAGATTAGCCCTCTCTGGTTTACATCGAAAGAACGTTTTTGGCATCATTGGGCAAAAACTTAAGTGTTCCGAGAGAAATCTAGACTTCTTCTTTCAGGCTTTAGAAAATCTAGCGAGAGAGAACGTTCCTATTGGCTGTGCTCCGGCTGGTGGGCGGTGCTTGGTGTTTCCTTAACCCTACTGTTGTCTTCGGGTCAAATTTGACCCATTTTCAAACTTCATTATATCATAAATATGGATGTCTTTCACCTAATTGCCCCAAAATTACATGGAAGGTTCCCTTATGTGGTCTTTGCAAAAAAATAAATACTGACCACTACTTTTGTTGCATTATGGGTATTTTATCCAAAATTATAGCACCTGTGGTGTTTCCGGGTCAATTTTGACCCGGTGGTGCAATGTGTCACACTGTCATTAAACATTTTTTTTTATATTATAATATTTGTAATATTCTGACTTAACTTTGACATATACCGGTCTGTGATAATCCATCAACATTATTCCTCCATTTTTGAGTATAGTCCAAATAAATCATAATTTCTGCATTTTTTTCCTTCAAAAAATGAGGTTTAATTTCATATAAATTAGGTTTATTGACCATGAGTTCCCAAAAAAAAATTGTAAAACTTGTGGTAATGAGTTGGAATGAAGTTGGCCAAAAAGGTGTAATACAGAATTGGGTGATAATTTATAATGTATGCTTTAAAAACAGTCAAACCAGACCGGGTCAATTTTGACAACAAAAGTTGCATTGTCGACGGGAAGACAACAGGAGGGTTAAATGATCTGAACGTGGCTGCCGGGTCACAAACTTTCTCGTTTTACAGCTGAACAGTACACTACAAGATGTTTCTGACAACATTAGAGGAGAGAAATAGGCATTACAGTAACAGAATATTGATTCATATTTGATCAGCGCTGCCTAGTTTACTCTGGTTACAACTGAAACGATTGCAATGCGTCTACATTAACTGATGAGAAACCCAGGTCTGTTATTATGACTGTCCTTGGTCCATTTGAATATGACCACCTGGTTAACTCTAATGTTTTACATGGCCGTTACTGGCTGTGACTTCTGTAACACCCTTTTTTGTTTCTAAGAACAGCTACTGCAGACAAAGCAAAGACAAATGTGCTTTAAAAGCATCATTATGATTATTATTATTATTATTAGGGATGCACCGATTGTAAAATTCTGGGCCGAAACAATCAATGTTTTTGCTGTTATTTATTCCCCTTTTGTGCCGGGGAAACAAAGACCCTGTCCCAGCATTTCATTACACTGTCTTTGAGTGAGCACAAATTCAATCATACAAATTAATTAAACAACCTTTAATATAACCTTCTTTTCTTTTTTTTTCTAAATAACTGCTTCAGAGCCTTTTCTTCAGAGCCCAACAAAAATATTAGTTTTGTGAAACACAAATTAAATGTAAAAGTGATAAGAAACATGAGCAGTGTTTCTCACATAAAGACTTTACTTGGGAGGGACGCCTATTTATTAACGAAGCCCAAGTATATTTGGTGACCCATTTTAGCATTTGTCTCTCTTTTTCATTAAAACCCGTCCAAGAAAAAGACGCCATCCGCGATCGATTAACTAGAGGACTAGTATTATACTTTACTTTTTAGGCAAGAATGAAGAAGAGAAGTTATTATCTCTGTCGACAGTTGTAACACATTCAGTCAGTACTTCAGCAACAATCTCTCCTTCAGAATATCTAGTAGTAATGATGTATTTTAAATACAAAACTTGACTCTGTTTCATTTTTAATAAACAACTTATTTATATTCAGTATCAGACAACAGTGCCATAAAAACCAGTTCCAAAACACACGTAGAAGTAAGAAGATATATGAACTTTATGGCAACACCACAGCAGACTAAAACAATCCACTTCTTTAAAAACAGTCCGCTCTTATGGTAGCAAAGTAAATATTTCACACTATAATTTCATAAACATACATGAAATCGTATTACTCAGTTCGGTTTGGCTCTGGAAGAAGCACTGGACTTACTGGATGCCTTGGCTGTGATTTAACCGTTATGGCAGGTGTTTGAAGGATCTAATCTGAGGCGAGCTGCCTCCATCTTTCCTTTATTGGAAGTTAATGAAACAATAAAACAAACTGAGCTAAAATTGCATTTTCACAGTCGGAGAAGAAGCAACAGCAGTGTTTTAAACTTTAACACTTCTCTGTGGAACTTACAAATCTGATTGTTAAGGCGAGCGTATACTGGTGTTCAGACGGTCAAAGACGCTCAGGATGTCGTTTTGGATATCGGCGGTTTCTGCAGTTTAATATCAGATTTCTGCAGCGCAACGACATCTTCAAATGAGCCTTCACAAATAATGTAGCAGTAATATATCAATGGAGGAAAATCCGACACATCAAAAAATACATACAACTCCTCAATCATCAGGAGCACGTTGACTGCTGGTATCTTTCTGTTCGACGGTGCGACAGTTAACGAGCAGCCGCCCCTGTTTTGCACACTGAACACTTTTTGAGTGACTGTAGCACTCATTCAAATTGACACGCGCTCAATTTCCAACAATCAATACGCGGGGAGTTAAATATGCGTTTTACGGAGGACGCTGCGGTGGCTGAAGACAGGATTGATGGTTTCAGCTCAGAATGGATGATCATAAGAATGACTGAGAGGAGGCTTCTCTCCTCCAAAGCCACGTCCTCAGCACTTCCTGAGGCTAATAAGGCTGATGGTAATGAAGGACCCCGTATGTTTAATGAGGCTGATGGATGAACAGGACATGCTACACACATGCAGGATTTAAGGCAATGCTGGGAGGAAGGAGGGGAACAGGAAGGAAAGAGAACAATAAATAAGGATAAGCAAAACAAACGGACGGAAGTGAAGGCAAAGACTGTTTGGTACCTCGTCCTAAGAGAGGCAGGACACCTTGCATTAAATACTGGGGGAGTAAAAGCTGAAAAGTAAAGCTCACCATCTAGATAAGTTTGTGGATTTGTTAATCACTTCACATCCATAGTATTGTATTGAAGACATTATCCAAAGTAGTGGCATCAGCAATAACAGTGACCCGTCCTTCTTTCCTTCCTGGAACTCTATTGATCTCCAGTCTTTAATTAAATAAAGGAAGTCTCTTTATGGAGAAACGCGGTGGACCGGCGCTCACCTACAGTACCAGTCACGTTTCAATAGAGGAGGTCCTTAATTCATATTCTACAACTAGTTAATATTCTGCTGTGATGAGCAGACACATTTGCGTCCATTCTTCTATATTTCGAATCTAAAGATATAAGGAATGTGTGAGTTTTAGTGGATTGTAATTTAATCAAGTTTCATTCCTACATGTCTTGTAAATCAGCAATTTGTACTTATTCTCCCGCTCACTGTACTTATTCTCCCACTCACTGTCAAAGGTCTGCACCTTTGATATATGTAGATTTAGTGCTATATGATGAACTAGTTTTAATTGACCAAATGCTCATTACTGTTTTAGAAGAAAAAAGATGCTGCAAGCTGCTCTTTTTCACAGACACCGACGGGTGACCATTAAGGATCTGAATAAATTAGTCCCTATAGGGCACGGGGGGTCACAGAATGGTTTGGTGAGTAAATGATGAGAATTATGGTCTGTGATGGTTTTCACAGTTGCACAACCCAGACAAACAACGCTCTACACCACCGTGATTAAAACACAACATTTCCAAGATTAAAGTTGTAACTTTACAAGAAAAAAATAGTCGGATATTCTCTAAGATTAAATGAGAAAAAACGAACAAATTTGCAAGATTATATGGTCATAAATTTACGAGAAACCACATCGCTTCACTTTGCAAGGTTGGATCAACTTCATCACACCACATACAGTATACCACTGTTTATAGATTGCGATAACGTCATCGCTTCACTTGAGTGATGAACTTCATCACACCACATAAATTTGTGACTTTTTTAATTGTAAATTTACGACTTTATAATCTCACAAATTTGTAATTCTTTTCTTGTAAATTTAATACTTTATAATTTTGCAATTTTGTGAGTTTTTCTCGGAAATTTACGACTTTAATCTCGGAATTGTTGTATATGGAAATTCCAAATACTGTATATTTAATACATATAAACAGTACTACTATACTGTATATATATATATATATATATATATATATATATATATTCTATCAAATATTGTATATATCTCTCAACTGAGGTAAAAGTACGCTCCATATGCTTCCTTTACAAATAAAAATGTTTTATTTTTAATCATACATCAAGTTTTAACTGGAGAAAATCAAAGTGCCTTTCTTTGGTAAGTTGCTGGATAAGCATTCAGTATAAAAGCTTAACTCTCCGCCCCTCATTCATTTCCCTTACACACCTCCCTGCACCAATCACATTAGCCTCAGTTTCTGTTTTTTTCCCACTTGTTGACTGAATGAAATACGCTGCAGATCAAAGCCTTAATTAAGCCAAACGCTCTTAATGCTCTGTTATTTACACTTGTAGATTTGGACTCCAGCCAGCAGCACACAGAGAGAGAAAAATAAAGACGGGAGCTCATTCAGCATTTCTCACAGTATCATCCAGTTCTGCTCTTCAGAAGTAAAACCTTCTATCTAATGTAAGCACCATGTTGTTAACACAGTGATCCTCTTCTTGTCCTAGACTGCGGCTATTGGTGCGACTACTGAGATGATTTCTTTTTAATACTAAAGCAAACAACAGAGCCCTGGAGAGGAGAGGTTGCACTTTTGTACACCAAACCTACTGACAGGCCTCGCAGGACAGAAACCGCCCAACTAATTAGACATCACAGCTGCTGAGCCAGGAATATTTAAAATATCAGGACGCTCTGAGGAAGCCTCTGCCAATTAACATTTTTATGAGCTGCTAAATAGCTTTACATTTTGTTTTGTTCTGTTTTTGCTCCTTTGTGTTTGTATTTGCTTTTATTTCCCTGCAGCGTTTTCACTCTTTTGTGTCTCATAAGGATTATTTTTCTGTGACGTAATTGCAAATCAGCTACTGTACTCTGTGTCTGTGTGTCCAAATCTGTCAGCATTCATGACGCTCACCTCAGACAGGTGCTGTCGGTGAGAGGTTTCTGACTGACAAACAGGCTCTCCGCTCTCAGAGATTCTGTCGTCGCTTCAGCCTCGCTCAGCTGCTGATCCAGGTCTGCAGTCAAGAATAATAAATCACACACGGCATGAGTTTCCAGACACAGGTGCACTGTTAAAACATCTGCTGAGGTGGCTGAGACAACGTTTTGGATTATATAGCACAGCCACCTCCAACATAATGTTCTAACTGTAAAACACTTGACCTCTCCCTCTCACAAAAGGAGTTGCTCTTATCATGGATCAATTACTACAAACTGGACTCCCTGGATAGTATTTGTACCTGTAGCAACACATCCACAGCGATGTAGCGTGTAATGTTTAATGCAGTGCTAGTTTCATTCCAAACACGCTTAAACCTGTATTTGTACTAGATAGCTTCCAGCTGAGGATGCACAAGTGTGAGTAAAGCCCATTTAATAACACAGATTAAAAAAAAAAGAGAAAGGAAAAATTCACATCATCTATGAACCTGTGAACCGCCTTCCAACCTGAAGCCAGAAACTTTATGTTCAACATCTGGGCTCAAGATACTGTAAAACTGCTTCAGCAGCGTGGCTGGATTTTCAAAATACAGCTGACTTTGCTGCAGTTAGATTTCTCTTTTTTTCTCACTTTGATTTCTGTCAAACAAAATAAAAACTGATGGTCTGATATGTATATATATGGCAGTGTAAATGAAACAAACAAAGACGGGTAGTGGTGGGGGACAGGGGATGTTCAGGGTTAGATAAACAGTCAACAGTAGATGTCAGTAGAAGTGGTGTACATCATCTGAAAGCTGGGCACCTGAAGATTAATTTGAGGTGTAGCTCAACACTGTGTGTCAAGTTGTTCTGGTCGTTAATGAAAGTGTATAAGGCTTTAGAAGATTATGATAGAAGTATATGATGGTCATTCCCATGCTCTATTTTGTCTCATAAGTTGTTGCGGCAATTTTTGGGTTGACACCATTTGTTACACAAATTTGGTGCTAAATTTAACTTTTTTTACCACTCGAGAATTAATAGAAATGATCAATAATCCCTCCAAAACACCACATTAAGACACCAAGACCTTGAGGAACACCATAGAAAAAGCCAGGCTGTGATTTGGGATCAAAAACTTTTGACATTTGGAGATTTCTGCAGAAGAATAATTGCATTTCTTGGCGTTTGGATGGCGAGCACTTCTGTTGTGTAAACTACTCAGAAACCCCCTTATTGTCAATCTAGCTAGGAAAGCCATCCATCCTCTGAATGCTCTAGGTCTCTAGTTTGTGGCTTTAAAGTTTCATGAGGCTGTGATTATCCTAGAGGTCACCTCAGATCATTTTATACAGTGAGGTCAAGTTTAAAAAAAATGGTCTCACTACAATGAAATGTCTCCTATGGGGACTAACATCATCACACATGAATACAGTTGGTCTCATTGGATCCACAAGAGTCTCAGCTTTACAGTGATACACAATTTATGTAATTCAAGACTGTTTACGGACCCTAGTATGCAGAAATACTCAAATACACGGTTTTAGAATAGGAGAAAATAACACATATGTACTGCATGCAAATAACTGCATGTGATTATCATAAAGTGGGCATGTCTGTAAAGGGGAGACTCGTGGGTACCCATAGAACCCATTTTCATTCACATATCTGGAGGTCAGAGGCCAAGGGGACCCCTTTGAAGTTGGCCATGCTAGTTTTTCCTCGCCACAATTTAGCAAAACTTCGTAGCGTTATTTAGTGTTCTTCCTGACAAGCTAGTATGACATGGTTGGTACCAATGGATTCCTTAGGTTTTATAGTTTCATATGATGCCTGCTAGCTTGAAAACTCAGCCCGTTACAACCTGTGTAGGAAGAGTTGCAGTCAGAACAAGAAAACTGTCAGCAGTCAGTTGGTGGTGTGAAGAGTGTACGGTTTAAATGAGCCACATCATCTAACATCAAACGAATGTTTGTTATTCACCTTTCTGGACGTCATCCAGGCCCTGCAGGTTGAGCTGCAGCGCTCTCTTCTCCTCCTGCATGGAGCTCATGTGAACGTTCCTGCGGCTCATCAGATCCATCTCTGATTGTAGAGGGAGAAAAGACGAATACTACTTAAAGTAAAAAAAACACCAGGAGGGTCGAACTTTACATTAAATTATACCTCTCAAGGAAAAAAAACTTTTTTTTAGTTTCAAGAGAATGCAATGTGGGCATTTTTTTTAATTCACTTTAACTGCAGAAACAATCAGCTGTTCCCTTGAGCCCAGATATAACACATAATGTGAAGACACTGGTTCTCATTGGTTATGTGGGCGGCTTTATCCTCAATCCTGTACAACTAATGAAAACACTTCAAACCACATTAAAGTATAATTTGTCATTAAAAGTTTCTATAGGCTTTTGAAAAATATGGTATATCATACTTCTATAAACTGCAACTTCTGTACAAATAATCACTGCACAATATTTGTTGGTTGAACATAACATTAATTTAAGACTTCTTAAAACACACTTTTATAGTGAAACCTTCCTGTGATCCTTCTATTTTTCCTTCTCCGCCATTTGTTTTGTAGTCTTAATGTTAATTGTCAAGTTTTTTTATTATGTTTTATGACTGTACTGCTTGTTTTAATTATTGTTTTTGGATAGGGCTATTTATTATTGTTTTATGATAAACACTTGCATGATATTGTTTTGGAAAATTGCTCTATAAATAAAGTTTATTATCATTATTAAATTAAAGGGTGGGTCTACCTTCGTTCTTTTCCATTTTTCTCAAATGGAGCAGTGACGTAGGTTACCACAGTAAGTTAATCAATAAGGTTATGAATAATGTGAATGCTAGCACTAGCTGAGTCAACGTTAGCTGTGCTAAGTTTGGAAATAACTGAAAGGGTAAGTTCAGATTTTTTAATTGGGGTTGTATGTATACTCCGTGTTCTGAGAAGTAAAATTATTGTTTTTTGTGAATGGAGTCTGGTGGCTTTGAACAGAGCGATGTAACGGCTTCAGTTCCCCGTCAGAAAGGGCTGTCTGACGTCGAGGTAAAGCAGCTGTGGACGGGGGCAGCAGAAAAACAAATTTCAGATGCCTATAAAAAATCAATATCAGTTTAAGTGTACGCTATATTTAGAATATTACACCGCTTTACCTCGTCTTTTTAGCCTTAGAGTCCAGATTTTTAGAAGAATGTTTTTTTGATTTTTGTCTTCTTTTCCATTACGATAAACTCTTCCAGCTTCTCTTATCCTGTGATCCATACAACATCCTTGCATTAATACACAAAACAACTATTATATTTTCACTCCTCCGTAATTAACCTAATTACTGTTCATTCTCCAAACGCCATCTATAAATTTAAACCACATTCTTCCTGAGATCATGCTGACTACTTCTTCACTGTGTCAGCGATAATCGTTCTTTTAATACATCCATGGCGATAATCCATCTACTCACTATTCATCTACTTAGAGACGAAAATAATAGTTTTAAAATGAGCAGTCAGCTCCACATCAGTATAAAACATCTGTCTACTGTGACAACAGTATAATTGACAGTGTTTTATGACCTTTGTTCAATGCTTCCACCTCCCTCTCCAGGTCCAGCATCTCAGTGTGTGTTTGGCTCTCGAACACTACGTCTCTGTTCCCTCGAAGACTGAAGTCACTGTTGAATCTGGAGATCTCTTGAAGGAAGTTTCCCTCTTCTTCTTTAGACTCCCACTTTATCTTGGCCTGGTATGAAAAGACAACATCATGGGAAATGTGTCCAACAATAATAAGAATACAGCTGCCTGCTACCATCTCTACTACTGTTACTATTAGTCATGTTAAAAGGATAGTTCAGTTGTTTTGAAGTGGGGTTGTATGAGTTACTTATCCAGCCAGTGTATTACCTACAGTAGACAGCAGTTAGCACACCACCAGTTTGGAGAAACAGACAGGAGTACCGGCATGGTAGCAAAGCAATGTACTGCTGTGGACGGGAGCAGCAGCAAAACATATTTTAGAAAACCTAAAAAAAATCAATATCAGTTTAAGAATACGCTATATTATACAACGGCTTTAGTTCCCCGTCAGAAACATAGACTGTATAGCTCTCTGACGGCAAGGTAAACAGGCAAAAATATTCTAAATATAGCACTAAATATATCCTTAAACTGATTCCAGTTGTTAGGGTTAGGATTGAAAAAACCCGTAACAACGGGAACAAACAACCGAAACAACGCCCGTGTCCTGCGAGATAAAATTAGTGTTTTTTTCAATGGAGTCTGGTTGCTTTGTCAAGACAGAGATGGATACAACGGCTTCAGTTCCCCGTCAGAAAGAGCTGTCTGACGGCGAGGTAAAGCTGTGAAAATATTGTAAATATAGCGTACTCTTAAACTGATATTGAGTTTTTTTTAGGTGTCTAAAATCCGTCCACAGCACATTGCTTTGCTCCCGTGCTGCTACTCCTGTCTGTTTCTCCAAACTCCATCATCCACTGTAGGTAATACACTCTTAATGTCAAAGTCATGAGGTCACAGTATTATTTGACTTTACAGTTTTATTTTTTTATACTTACTCATAATTTTGACATTTTATAGACTATTATTGAAAAAATATTTGTTAGTTGCAATCCTTCTGAATCTTCCGAAGCCCCGGTATGAATCTTTTCATAGCTATTCTCACCAGTGGGTGAGAATAGCTGCTCTAAATAAATGTGCGAGTCAATTTGTATACGTCTACATAGTTTAAAAGCTGACCACATATTCATATTACACATAACAAATATGATATGAGATGTAAATATTGATTC